>CM024698.1:16631976-16728637 GCA_014182845.1 Corymbia calophylla | reverse complement strand
CCCAAGGACTTGAAAAGTGTTAAACAACAATGAATGAATTGAAAGCTCGCAAGTGAATTGCCTAATCCTCATATAGGAGAATACCTCGCACTAAAACATGCAAACACGGCAGCTTAATATATAGTTAGAATAATCACTTCCTATATGAAAATGCATGAGAAAAACTCATAGGTAGATAAACCACATTCCTACAACATGCAACAATTGCACACAAATAATCAAGAACACACTATATATACGCGTAATCATGCACAATGCATCTATAAACTCTCACACATGTTTCGATTATTACAACCGCACAACGGCTACAACCGAACCTTCGCTGGTGTCTTTTGGCTTAACTAGGTATCGTCTCGCTTCGGGCCGTGCAAAGCAACACCTCCTTTTACTCGATGACGGCATCCAATATAAGGGCTTTGTTTCAAAAATCTATCCATGAATAGATCCGAACCCCCGGGCATCCAAAATCCATCGGGTACCATCCCGAAACCTTGGTGATGATTTAATGTGGTCACACATACAACCAAACAAGTGTATTGGTTCTTTTTAACTTTCATTTTAAGCCTATGCAAGCAACTCAATAGTGTGCGACAAACATACATAATGACATGATCACAAATGCTTCAATATCATTACCACTCACAAAACAAACACAAAAATTACCCATTAATGATTTCTTGCAACTTTAACTAACAACTATTCCTTACAAATCACTACTTCGCAAGAAAAGCTTTAAAATAACTCCCTAATGATTCCCTTTTTGCAACTAAATAGGTAAGTAACAAGGCATAAAACTCAACCATTCATGAGCCAACCTTACAAAAATTATACAAGGGATTCCTCATAAATAAGCAAAAACAACCATTTAAACCCAGAACTAACAACTTAAGCCAAGAACACTTAAAATCAAGAATGAACAATCATATAAATTAAGAACTAACAAACTTAAGCCAAGAACGCTCAAAATCTAGACCTCGTGCTCCGAACACGTAGAACAATGTCCTAGCCAAGAGTTAGGGGATCTACTTACAAAAAACAAGTTGAGTTCTACTGACTAACGATGGATGACAACAAAGGGGTACCTGAGGATAGCGAACGATGAAGATAGTGGTGAGTCATGGAGATGGTGGACGGTGGTGCTCGGTGGTGGCCAAACAAGGTGAGAGTGAGAGAGGGAAATGGCGTGGAGAGAGGGAGAAAGAGAGATAAAAGGAAAGAAATGGGCGGCTTTCCTATTTAAGTGTTTTTTGCAAGAGAAAGTCCAATAATGCAAGCACACTTGAGTGCTATCCTAAGCTAACCAATAGCTAACAAGACTTCTTCAAAAGCATGGATGTGAGTGGCACACTTGAGTACCTAAGATTTGCCACCAACTCTCTTTTCAAGCCCAACTTAGGCCATTATTCCTACCACAAGAGAGCATTAAATTGGAAATAACTAGGTAGTTTTCTTGCACTCTTTCCCTTTCATAAATGGGGCCTTACCCTCATCCCCATGCAAAGCCATCATCATGCTTTCCTTTAGCCTTGACTTTAAATAGACATATAATGGGATTGGAAGACAACATGAGTTTTCCCTCTCCCCCCTTCTTCAAAATGGATGCCCATGCCTTCCCATAGTAAGATCAAGACTTTATTTCCACTTAATCATGACTTTTAGAATGCATTCATGAGCCTTAAAGAGCATTGACGGGCATTTAAGAAGGAAGACTTTCAAGCCAAGTCTATTTTTAGACTTAATCATAATCTAGATTTTAGGACACTATTCAAGCCCATGGACATTAATTAATGGCTTGATTTGGGCTTGCTTGGGCCTAACAACTTAGGCTTGGGCTTGAATCAATCACAAACGGGCTTTTCGAATGTGCATGAGGCCTATTGGGCTTTGATGGACGTGGAGTCTATGGGCTTCCCATGGGTAACCCATTATTCCAAGCCCAAATATTCGAGGGCCCGAAACCATTCAAGAGGGGCTATTTCACTCAAACCGGAAAGAAAAGTTTCCGAACTATCCTTAATCTAAAAACTAATAGCCGGACCAAAACTCGTGGCTAGACTTCAATGAAAAGTGCTCATAATACGACCTATTTGAGTTTGCGCGCCTCAAGAGTATTGCAATGCGTGACTCATGGTATAGTCCATTTAATAATGAAATTATCACTTAAGCCATAATATTTGTCGAGATAAGGTTTGAATCGGGGACGTTACATCTCCGTTGACCATTGCACGAGTATATTGATTCCTTCCTAATTGTTTGATAAAACAAATATGGAAGGAAACAATTTAGCGTCGACTATGTTCGATTGATAACATCTAATCTCATCATATGAGACTTTCCACCTAAAAACCCTTATCATCGAAATCAAGTCTTTACTACTGATTAGTTTTGTCAATCTTCAAATTCATTAAGGAAATGTTTTCTCAACAATGTCTACCTTTTTATGATAACAAAATTTTATGAGGAGAACTTTTCAAAGATTAAAAGAGTTTGAAATTAAATAGCTCAAATTTAGCCATATTGGGAAATAAGTGCAATTAAACTATAAGAATATTCAAGTAGGAAGAATTTGAACAAAATTCTTATAGATATAATGGTTTGAATTTTAAAGATAAGAGATAAGAAGTTTTATAACCCATCTTCTCGATTTCTATGCTTAGAGTCTTTAAAAATCCTGTAGAAAACCTTATTAGCATAAAAATATAAAACTGTAAATTCTACAACAAGGTAAATTCTGCAACAAGTTCTATTAGGCTCCACGTCTTCTCCCCTTTTTGTCGAACCACTACAAATCAAACCAACATTTCTCTATCTTTGAACTATTTTACTTTCAACATGTGTTGGTGTGAGTTGTCAATTAAGACTAATTGGAGAAAGGGTTTATATAACAAAAACCATAAATTGGTATATCTGTGGTAAATTTACTTCAAATTAATTTTTACCGCTAAAAAATCCCAAATTGTTACGCCGGTGACAAATTTACCCTCCATTAATTTCTATTAAATTTTATCATTAAATAACTAAGTTGAATGAGATGTAATAGTTGATGGGCATACTAGTTTATCGTTTTATCCTCTATTTGTTACAAGTGTATCGGTTTGTAATTTTTTGTAGTATTATTCCAATTTAACGGAAATTAACGGATGACAAATTTATCATAAATATATATATGTTTGGGGTTTTTGTTGGTTAAAAAAAAATTAATATGGGACAAATTTTCATAGATGTACTAGTTTGTATTTTTATGATAAAAAAATTAATTTGAGATGAATTTGATATAGGTGTAATAGTTTGAGGTTTTTCATACTATTAACCCTTGGAGAAATTGTAGGGTTGATTAGTTGCTAGATGTATTGTATAATGTCCTCACTTTGAGGATCAACCAAATTCTTAGCCTAAGAAAGTGCATAGCTTAGAATAGTTTTGGTAATTTCTTATTTATCTGTACAATTATATATGTTTTTGTATTCATTTAGAAAAGATATTGAAGAGAGAAAAACATCTCTGCTCATCATGCTATCAGAGCATAGATCCTACGTAATCTGCTATGATAAGACCTCAATCCAAAAATTATAAAAGGAAGGAGCCAAACTTGAATAGAAACTATAATGGAACCAACTAATTTGGCAAAGGCACCAATAACATACGAGAGGCCTTCTACAACTGCCATCCTTCATGACTTAATGACCTAAATGACATAGGTCTTGACCCATAATCGAATCAAACTCAAGCACCAACTCCGCCGCACCGCCTTTGGTGACGGGCCAATGTCGGGAGGGACACAGCTTAGGGTATTTACCCACTAGTCGATCATTGGAAAAGGATCAATGCGAGCGCGGATTCTCCCAAATCCATGCCCCATGCAATAGTAATAACTTTTGTTTTTATTGTCTAAGTTGATTAACGACATAAGATAAATGTTTTGGAGTTGCCACTAGCCTCAATTTGCGGCTGGCTAGAGAACCCGATTGAGGGTCAAGAGAGGTTCCTTGATTCCTACGCAACCGAGCTCTAAGGTTCTAGAACTTGGATTACGCTAATATTACTATAAGTGCCCTTTTGGTACCTAACAATCATCGTGTTTTAATTGTGATCTTGCTTCATTGAGCTCAAGATAATGAAACCTACCTTAATTGATGTTTAGACATTAAACCGAACTTGAATCGCAGAACTAAGACCATCAACCTTTAGGAGAGCTTAGAGAGACTTTGCTCGTGGCTCTAGTTATAAAAAGGAGAGGTCGGTACCCGCTTTCTTACTAGATCATTGGAGAGATGAAACCGGTCCAATCGGACCGGTCTTCGTCATGCGAGGGAGATTTGGCCGGACGATCGATCAAAGTAGCACCGAGTTGCAATTGGTCATCGGAGCGTCAGGAGAGGAGAGAGAGAGGGAGGTCGACTGAGAAGGAGTGCCGGAAATGGTCGTTGAGGGTCGATTAGGCGGTAGTTAGAGAGGTGGTCAAGCGGTTAGGGAGAGGGAGGGGGAGGGAGGGAGGGAGGGGAGAGGAAAATGGAGGGAAATAAGAGAGTTTAGAGAGAGACTAGAGAGAATTTGAGTTGTAGAGAGAGAATTCTCGAAAATGGCCTCCTTGAAAAATGAGAGAAAATGCTATTTAAACCCCTCCTTAATCTCAAATCCTAGCCATTGAATGGATTAACCCATATGCCCAACTAACTCTTTAGGCTTTAATAATGTTTAACACATTTAACATGTGCTAATTTCAATGGCTAAGATTTAATGTGATCTCATCAAAACCTAAGGACCTTTTTGCAAATTTTGAAAATATAAGGGCAAGGGAAGTTGGAACTCTGCCAGCTACCACATGTTGGTGGTCACTAGCCAAAAACCGACTAGAGGAGGGTTGAATCTCCCCTTAATCGAAGGCCGTTTTAATCAATCGATCGGCCTTGACTCTGGGTTCGGCCGGTTCTTGGGTGGTTCACCCAATTTTATTTTGGTTTTATGCAATTTAATCCCTAATGGACTAAATTGAAAAGAAAATTTTCCCGATTGGAAAGAAAATGGTCCGTTTTTGAAGAGGAACAATCCAATTTCAATTGAATTAGGCTAATCAAACCATGAAATTTTAATTACATGATTATTTATTAACCTAATAACCTAGTTGCTATGGAAATTATTGGACCCATACTAGGGGCACACCAAATTGGACTTTCTAGGCCTTAAATTGGGCAATTCTATTTAATTATGGGTCATAATCCATAAATTAATTGAAATTGAACTCAATTAAAATTACGATACACCTATCAGTTTAATTGCCCATGTCTAGGGGAACTTATTGCATCCAAATTGGCCTTTAATTAATGACGCGATATTTTTCCCAAAATTAAATTGAGGGCCAATGTTGAAATTGAACCTCAATTCATCAAATTAAATCCTAATCATGAATGGATCAACTTGAATTTCTTGAAAGGAAGCTCAACAACCCTATTTTCTTAAGGTCTAGTAAGCTAAATCTCCAAAATCAATAAGTTGGCAAGTGAATTTGCCAAAATAAATCCCAAATTTGGATTCAACTCACAAAATTGAGTAGGATGGAAGTGTTCACCCACAAATCAAGAAGAATCTATTCGGACCCCTAATTAGGGGCAAAATGTCAATTCATTTGCTTAGCCCAATCTTAGAATTGATTAAACAAGTGAATGGGTAATTATCTCTAGATCAAATGTTGCAAAAGAAATTAAGCCTAATTATGACTAGAAAAAAATTTATTTTATTTTTTGGTCGACTCGAACCTACAACCGAAAAATTTGGAAAATGAGGTTCTTAATAGAGTTTCGCAAAATTCTTGATGCCAAAGTCAAATTGAAACTAAAATGAAGTGATTTTTGTGATTTTTGTATTTTTAGTTTTTTTGGTCAAATCTTTGATTTCTTTTCAAAATTTTCATTTCTAAAGTGAAATTGACTCAAAAATCCAAAATTTGACCTAGGGTTGACTTTTGGTCAAATGGATTGACTAAAAAGTCAACTTGAAAGTTAACCATTTGGCTTTTCAGATTTTTGTGTAGAATGAAAAAGAAATTATTTTCTGAAACTAAGGCAACAAACAAAATTGAAAAACAATACTTTTTGTTTGAAAAATAGGCCCTATAGCAAATGGAAACCCCTAATTTGGTTTTTTTGTATTAATTGACACGTCAACTAAAAATCGTGTCAACATCAAACAATGACTCTTTGCTGCCTAGATTGGCATTAAGTTGAATAGCACCAACTATGTCCTATGGTCTCAAGTTGTTAAGATGTATGTCTCTAGCAAAGACAAATTAGGATATATCAATGGCGACTTTCCATAGCCTCAACCAACTAATCCAACCTTTAGAAAATGGAGAATTGAAATGCAATTGTGAAGAGATGGTTGATTAATTCCATGGATCAGGCCTTCTGTCATGCCCTAGCTTCTTGACACCATGGCACAAGCACGCGACCATCCCTTTGTTATGTCATTAAGTTGCGACGTCCCAAGACATGTTGCTGACCCTTTTTTCTTTTTTTATCTTGAATTATAAGCAAGCGGAAGCAACAACAAAATAGAATTAGCAAGGAAAACACATTAGAGAAACTTCAACAAACATACCATTTATTTATATAAGATTAAGCGTCATTAACTAGTGGAAGTTTTAACATTTACAATATGTTACCATGAGCATCTTCCTTACTCGATCAATAAAAGATCAGTGGGGGTCGGGGTTAGCTTAAGTCCTCTAACATGAGGACCATTCGAAAAGTGGTTTCCTACGTGTGGCTAAAGTGCTGTCTCTCAAACCTCGAAAAGGACCAAGGAGATTAACCCAATGATAAGACGATGATGAAGAAGAAGTTGAGGAAGGTGATGGAACAAAGACTCCTTATGGTCTACAGCAAGCTGGTGTTGAAATTGAGTTTGTAGAATAGGATAAAGAGAAATTTGCTTACATTGAGACAAGAAGATCTGCTACTAGTGAACTTGTAGATATACCTACTAATGCTCCTATTGATGTTACTCTGACTTAAGGAAAAAAGGACACTGAGGTAAGTTTAGACCTTACTAAAAGCACTGGAGAACTAGATAATAGCCTTTCAAAAGAAGAAAGAAAAAGTTAGCAAATACCAGGCCAGGTTGGTGAACCATCAAATCTAGAAGAACTCTTATTCGAGAACATACCAGCAATCCCTACTAAAGTTCTAGGTGATCAAGTGATGAAGTCCCAGATATTCTAGACATCTCTACTAGTGTTGATGCTGATTAAAGTGATTCAAACATGCCAAACACTAATGATCCTGAAGATGTTTAAGCTGTTCAAATAGCCTCAAACATTCTTGTTGGAGGCTCAAGCACAACTCCTACTGGTGAGCAAGTTTAAAAAGATGTTATACTTAATTATGAGGCTAACCAGAATGTATAGGAGCCACAAACAGAGCAGGCTTAGAGAGAAGGGAGATTAGTGCAAAGGAACAAAGAACAGAAGATGTTTAGATGGTATGGCACTTATGGTGGAGAGACAAATCCTAATAATATACATATGATTGATAGTACTAAAGATAGGATTTTTCTCAGATCTTTACTAAATATAAAGGGAAATTATAGAACTATGGCTGAAGACCTGAAGAATATCGAGTTGCTTTTCAGGTGCAAGAATCTCAGATAGCTATGTACAAAAGGATGAGAAAGCTTGAACATAATATGGAGAACATGCAATATTATTTGCTAGTTCAACTACCTCCTGAAGCAATGCATCTTTTCTCTCATTCGTGACCCAAACCAACCATCCACTTCATCTCCCATTCCAAACCCAAATCAACCATCCTCCTCAGAATAAATCCTTTATGAGTTTATTATTTTTCTTAATTTGGATTGATTTTTTATTGGATTTATGAAATGTGGATTGTAATGTTTGCACTAGGCTTCTTGGATTGGTTTGAGCACTATGGATGCTGAATATTATAGCTTGTATATATTATGGTTTGACTATTTTGTATATTATGAGTCTTTTTGGTTGCTAACCCCTGCCCACTTCATCTGCTCAAGATTTTCATAAAAATCCACTAATCTAATCCAAGTACAAAGGTTGGTTGATCTAGAGCAAACTCTCCAAACTACAATTCTGATCCGAAGCATTAAAGGCTTTACACTTCACATCTATGCGTATTTCTTACTTCATTTTCCATTTACAACAGGAAATTTGAGTACAAGAGACTTCTCACTCTTAGATATATAATACAGTGTGGGATCTCACGGCCCAAAGTCCCCAGCGGTCTTATATGTACTAAAACAAAACAATATTAGCCATTGGACACATTCTAAATAGCTATTTTTTTGACAGTTGAGACTTCCGATCACCTAAATGATCCATGTAATGAATTGGGCGAAATACTCTCCTGGCCACAACAGTCCGCCCCCTACTCCCCCAGTCTTTTTGTGGCTTTTATAAAGATTTGCCAAAGGCTAAATAGGTGCCTCTAAAACCACGTTTGTGACTAATCGTGCCAATTTCACTTCCACATTGACTTGTTTCTTTTTTCAAACTTGGGCTTAGCTTGAAGAAATAAATGGAAAACATCATTAGGAAGCCACGGATTTGTACTCATCAAAACGCATAGAGTCAGCAGTTTTGAGTGGTGAATTTCTATATAAATAGATAATTTACATGTCACTCGAAGTTCGTAAATTCGTTACTTTTCTGATAACTAACTACCTAAAAAGAGAATTCATGCGGGTAAGTTATTTACGGGCCTATGTTATGGGCTTTCTAGATGTGACGTTTCGGTTACCACAAAACGAATCGAGCCGTCTCACGAGCAGCAAAAGGACTAGACTAGAAAAACCATCGGGCTTATTTGGATGAAAATCGTCCTTCAAATTCTCCTAGAAGAAAAAAGAAAAGAGCTCGTCCATATTCAATCTAATCCACCGGACCATCTTTCTTCTTTTTTCTGGGCCAAAGGCTTGGCTAGGTTGACATGTCAATTTTGAGCTTATAAGAGAATTATTAGACAAAACTTCTTGCAACCAAGTTAAGTTGACAATTTCTCATGAACTATGCACACAATTCAAATTGAACTTTGTAGAAACAATCAATAATATGTAAAATTACGGTTTATCATTGGCAAGTACCACTAAATTGATCAATTTAGTGCAATAGTAATGATTTCAACCTCAAATTGTGTCAAATATCTAAGTTAAGACTGGATTCGAGTAAGAACTTTGTCTTCACTCATGAAGAAAACAAACAAATTTCAATTAAATGGGAACAAAATGAAAGGAGATGAAAACGACATGTATTTTGGCGGAAAATGTGTTTCTATTTCTTCATATATTCTTTGTACAAGTATGCTCAAATTTATAGTACAAGAGAAGATAAATGAAAGAATAAATACAACTACATTTTCCTATTCTATCATCCAATATCTTCGAATATCCATGATTGAATCAATTTGAATTAGGATTAAGAATAAAATTAATTCCTTCTCCAACACTCCTCCTCAAGTTGGCGGTTTATATATGTCAAAGACGTCAAGCTTGCTTAAAAAGTGAGTATGTTGTCTCTGACATAAGGGCTCAATGAAAATATCTGCGGGCTTTTCCATTGCTCTAATTTTGCGAGTTGTGATAATTCCCTCTTTGATTTTTTCTCAAGTGAAATGATAGTCAACTTTTATATGCTTTGTCCTTTCATGAAAGATAGGGTTTGCTGCCAATTAAAGTGCACTATCATTGTCACAAAATAGCTCAATTGCTCCTTTAAGTTCTACTCTAAGATTCGAAAGTAGACTCCGTATCCAGACTATTTCACAAACAGTTTTTGCCATAGTTCGATATTCGATTCGCCTAATAATAGAGAAACAATTGATTATT
This sequence comes from Corymbia calophylla, assembly GCA_014182845.1. Lineage (NCBI taxonomy): Eukaryota > Viridiplantae > Streptophyta > Magnoliopsida > Myrtales > Myrtaceae > Corymbia > Corymbia calophylla. Next base: position 16,718,785 of record CM024698.1, on the reverse strand, counting down.
TATTAGTCTTCCATGAAATAAGAGATCGTCCTAATTTAATGCAGAAACCTATAATGGATCTTCTAGTCATTGGACAAGTTGCATAATCAATATCACAATAGGCTGTCATCGTCGTGTCACAATCATGAGACAATAGAATTCCAAGTCATGGACATCCCTTCAAATATTTTACAACCTTCAATGTTGCATTTATGTGGGAATTTTTTGGATTATGCATGAATTGACTAAGCACCTGTACTGCAAAACATATATTAGGTTTAGTCATAGTGGGATAGATCAACTTCCCAACGAGCCATTCATAACCTAATGGATCTCGAAGCAACTGGTCTTCATTAGATGATACAATACCCCTATTGTATTCAAATGCTATAAGCTTGACATTTTGTTCAATAGGAATAACAAGCGGCTTGCACCCCGATAACCTTGTTTCGGATATAATTTCCAAGACAAATTTTTGTTGATTGAGACATATCTATTTATTAGATCTAGCTATCTCCATCCCAAGAAAATACTTGGAATGCCCCAAGTCTTTGATATGGAACTATAAATCTAGGAATTCTTTAAACTTTCTAATGGCGTAATCATCATTTCCCATGATAAGTATGTTATCAACATATATCAATAAGTAAATTGATGAGGTACCTTTGGTCCAAGAGAATAAAGCATAGTCATGATTAGAGTGCTGAAAACCCGCACTTGTAAGTTCAGCAATGAATTTCACATACCACTTGTTGGGAAGCCCGCTTGAGTCCATATAGGGATTTATGTAAACAACATACCCGAGACTCTCCTATCTGCGAAAGCCTTGAGGAATGTCCACGTAGATTTCCTCATCGAGATCACCATGAAAGAAGGCATTATTGACATCCATCTAATGTAGCTCCCAATTTTGGAATGCGACAATTAATAAAAAAGAACGAACAATTACCTCCTTAGCTATAGGAGAAAATGTCTCATGATAATCAAAACCTTATTGTTTAGTGAATCCTTTGGCAACTAACCTAGCCTTAGAATGCTCAATAGAACCATCTGCCTTATATTTGATTTTATATACACATTTGCACCCAATTGATTTCCTATGTGAAGGTAATGGAACTATATCCCAAGTATGATTATCCACAAGAGCATCTAGTTCGGCCTCCATAGCCTGTCACCATCGTGGATCCCATACTGCTTTCTCATATGATGAAAGCTCATGTTCCTCAGATATTCAATTGATACAAAACATATGTCCTAGCGATAGTCAACTAAAATAAACATAAGGGGACATAGGATAATGTATACCCAGAGAATATGGTGTCGAGCATATATAGTCCTTAGTCCATGTAGGTAGACATGTGAAACATCCACAACGTCATGGTGGCTCAAATGGCTATTTGGTTGGCATCGATGGAGAAGTAGTCTTAGTAATTCACTGTGGAGATGAAATGAATGAATCGGCTTCTTCTAGATGTGAGACTGGTGACTCGACTACTAGGCTAAGTCTTTCAGAATGGCTAATATAATTTCTGTTAGAACCAAGAAGTGTAGTGCAGCCATAGATAAATCTTCTTCTGACAGGAACTATTGATTGTGCGGTGTCGATTTAGGCGTTGAAGATGAAGAAGTTGAATCTTGGAATGGAAAAATATTCTTATGGAAAACAACATCCTGGTTAAGAAGAACATGACCTGTTTATATTTCCATGACCTTGTATCCTTTCGGAGGGAAGGATATCCCATGAAAACACATCAAAAGCATGTGGTTCCATGTTGTCCTTAGGTCCTACGGTTGTCGCATAGCATAGAACCAAAGACCCTTAGGTGCCCTAATTCTAGTGATTTCTCAAAAAGCATCTCAAATGGACTTCGCCGAGTCAAGAATTCTAGTTGGCATGTGAATAATGAAATATGCTGCTATGACCACACAATCTCCCCAAAAGATTTGAGGAATCGATGCTTGGTACTTAAAAGCTCGAGCTACTTCTAAAAGATGACGATGTTTTCGCTCTACAACTTCAATTTGTTGAGGAGTGTAGGTGCGGGAAGTTTCATGAAGTATCCCATGAGATGCAAAGAAAGAGTTATATTTTGTGGTGGAAAATTTTTGTCATTGTCTATCTGAATTTTTTGAACAGATGTATTAAATTGATTTTTAACTAAGGAAAGAAATTTTCCAAATTAGAGAATATTTGACTCTTGGATTGCATAAGGAAAACCCAACTAGCTCGAGTATAATCATCAACAATAGTCAAGAAGAATTGAGACCCATCTCAATGTCGGGTATGATAAGGACCCCATATATCAGCATGAATCAAGGAAAAAGCACTAGTAGCTTGAGTTGTGCTCATGGGAAATAATGTTCAAGATTGTTTTGCTGAAGGACAAATTGAGTAATTTGGATAAGGACAACATGCATTGTGACCCAAACGTTGATGAGAAATATAATTTTTATTTCTAGTAGTGGCATTACAATAAATGCTTTTATTTAGCAATGAAAAATCAAAGTTCTTCGGAAAGCTTATCCAAAAATAGAGTCCTTGTGCAACACTACCCAAACTCATCATTTGCCAGTCAAATGGTATTAAAAGAAACAATTTTTCAGAATTGAATTCAACAAGACAATAGTTGTCCTCCTCACATATTTTTGATATTGATATGAGATTGAATTCAAATTCAGGAATGTATAGGACATTTTTTAGAGTAATGCTCTAGCTAAGGCAAACTATACCAATTTTAGTAACATAAGTAATGTCACCATTTGGAAGAGGAACTGACATGAAAGGGTGTATTTTGTGATTTTCAGAAAATAACTTTTCATCACAAATTATGTGGTCATTGGCACCAGAATCGATTATCCATGCATCAATTGAAATATTACAGCTTTCAGAAATAGAGGTACTTGAGAATTCCGCATTTTTGTCTATAGTCTTCAACTGATTCAAGGTCCTCATGATATTTTGATACTGGTCAAGGGTAATTGTGTGATTTTCCCTCCCAACTCCTTGTGCCATGACCTAATAGGCAGATTAATTTCTTTCTCGCCTTTATCAATTGGTTTACCATGCAATTTCCAACATGTATCTATAGTGTGATGCGGGCACTTACAATAATCACAATATTTACCTTTGTTTTTATAATTTTGCCCATTTCCCTTAGACAACGTGGCATCTTCTAGATTGTAGGATGGTTGAAATATCGAGGCTGATGTGGCCAAATGCCCACCGTTGGATTCAGGCGCATGGATCACCAAATAAGGGCTGTTAGATTCTCCCTTTTGATTTGGACCATTAATCCGTGGAACTCTAGGATTTAGATCATCTTCTTCCCGTGGAGGGCTTCTGTTCGCTCGCATGGTACCAAGAGAACTCGGCGTTCGCAGCGACGGCCCAAGAGTGCTGGTCGCTCGCTGTAATGATCCTGCCTCTCCCACCTTGACATACTCCATCGTTGCAAGCCTTTGGCTTTCTTCCCGAACTGCTAGTTGATAGATCTGGCGGAGAGGAGGGATGGGATCCGTGGCAAGGATCTGTGACCTGAACAACATGAAACTTTCGTTCAAGATCAATAGAAATCGGGTAACTTTCTCTCTATCTAATCTGCCTATATTGTGCGAGAGTCTCTTTGGATTCCTTAAGACAACTCCTCAGATGCCTCAAGCTCATTCCACAGAGTCAAGAGCCATTTGAAACAAGTGGTAACCGAGAGGTTCTCTTGCTTCAACTCTAACAAGCGCTTGAGTGAGCGAGAATAATTTTGTTCGGTCCAATTTACTATACATCTCTCTAATATCTTCCCACATTTGCTTAGGGTCTTCTAAGTGGAGGCTAGTGGCGCCATATGGAGTTATACAATTCCCAATCTAAGTGTGCACGAGTTGGCTGCATTTGTGCTAACATCTGCGCATTTGTTTGTTGATCGGGAAGGGTACAGTACCATTGATGAACCCATCCTTGTCTTTAGTTATGAGGGCTTGCCGGAAATCTCGAGCCCAAGCATTGTAATTGTTGGATTTGGTGAGCTGACGAGACGTAGCTCCAGTCCATTGGCCGACGATGTATAAAGTGGATGGCCTGGCTTTGGACGGTAGCAGGCAGCGGAAATTGTGTATTGCATTCCCGTGAAGGAATTTGCCCCCCGACCCGCCTGGCTTGCTTCGGTTCTGTAACCCGAAGGCAGCCAACCTGATCCGTTGGGCTGAGATCCGAAACTCGCTTCATCTCCGAGTGGACTGTGCTGTCCATTGGCCCATTGGCCTTGAACTGGAATCCATTGCATTCCTGGCCACTAAATCGGTCCGACAGGTTGTACTGGGGCCGCGTTGGAGCTGAGGAGAATTGGATGGAATCCTGCTGTTGTATTTCGGTCTGATTAAGAGGGTTGTTGGATGGGTTGTTGTTGGATGATTCTTCCATCGTAGGTATGATGGCTTCATCAGAAGTGTTCTGACTCTTCAGCATGTTGTTTTAGGACGTATAAATGAATTCCCTTTCGGTGTTCAACTTATTTTGTAGGATGAATTTTAACAAAGTTGAAGGACTACCAAGGGCAATTCTGATGGATTATCACAGAAGCAAGGTAAGAAGCGAAGCCATTCTGATACCGTGAAAGGAGATGAAAACGATATGTATTTTGGAGGAAAATGTATTCCTATTTAAATTTATAGTACAAGAGAAAATAAAGGAAAGAATAAATACGATTACATTTTCCTATTGTATCTTCGAATATCTTCAAATATCCATGATTAAATCAATTAGAATCAAGATTAAGAATAAAATCAATTCCTTCTCCACCACAAAAGAACATAGAGTATCACTAAAGTTTCAGCTTAATTAGCAGATTTTTCGAGTTATTCATGAAGTTTCGTGCATTTAAAATATGCCAAAATCACAATGCATTTTAGTGTTTCATTAATGGTAGAAACTCAAAGTTATCAGAGATGCTGATGTTTTGCTCATGACAATTATGAATGGAAAAATTATGTCTTATTTAAGCACTAATCACAAGAAATAGTTTTTAAAGATGTTTGGTTTAACTTGAATCAAAGAGGAAGAGTCGATTGTCAAATAGATGTAGAACAATGTTGTTCTAATCTTCTAATCTTTTGGGAAACGGTTGGGCAGGAAAGCCCAAATGAAATTTTGGAACGCTGAAATTGGTCATGCCCCGTAAGATAAAACAAAGCATTACGCATATAGGCCGATGGTTCCAATGGCCTAGTCCATTTGAATTTGCAATTCTATATGCCACTTAACGGTCAAAGTACACCGCAAGTGTCAAAACTTAGTATGTGTAGACTGTCACGTCCCGACTCTCGAGCTGCGGCAACCCCATTTCACTTGAGGTCTAAGCGTACGACATCCCAGATACTATTGTCGACCAATTCATTTTATCTAATAGTTAAGCATATGCGGAAACGAACAACTCCCAAAACAAAAACAATAGGGATAACAACAATAGCAGCTGAGGAAAGACAACGTCATATTATATATTTGAAAGTTAGTCTATACACCAGCAAATATATACACGCCTGACTATAGGCAACAAGCTAATGCCTATTCAAAAAGGGGACCGGCCTGGCTAACCTAACCCTATACAATTGGGGGAGGGTTCGTCAAAAAGGGGAATCGGCCACAGTAGCCTACCCGCTAGCCTCGGAGGATCGCTCTCCTTGATCCTCGAGTCATCTAGGACTTGAAAAGGTTAACCACGACGGGTTGAGATAAACTCAGCAAGTTAAAGTCCTAAGCCCCGGTTAGGAACTTCGCTCGCCTCGGGAGTTTAACATACAGCCTAATCCATCAAACATCAATCATCACATTACAGAGAAACGAAGACAGTTTAATACACAAATGCAATCACAGGCGACCCTACTTGACCTTGGCACACACGACCTACAGAAACTATCTACCACCTCACCATAGCAGTAGGAAACATGCAAATAATCAGAGCGTTGCACAATTATTCTCATATCTCAATGCCCACACGTGCTCTGATTATTACGACCCTCAAGGCCACGGCACAACCTTATGGTTGGCGATCAACTGGTCGTAGACCAAGCATTGTCCTCCCCCTTAAGGCATAGTGACATCATAGGTTTTCCCCCACCGACGTTATTCCTTAAGGAGCATGGGCCCAGCCTCAACCGCGACTCCACATCTAACCATTGTCAGGCAACCCAATGGCCACGGCACAATCCCAAAGGATCGGCGGTTATCCGGCTATATCGGGCTATCAACTTTAATCTAACCATACAACACATCAGCAAAAAGTCCATTCTTGTCTTTGCTCTATCGTGAATGCAACATAATTTGTGCTCACGCGACATACAGTTGCATTTGGCACACATATAATGAAATGCAACAACAAATAATCTTCATGTACAACCGTGCAATCCAATTACTTACGGAGAAATTCAATAAAGCAAGTAATTTCGATTCCAATCGGTCTTCGATCACGTATTTCCTCATTATACATGAATATAACTAACAATCGGCACTTCAAGAAAACATTGCAACCAAGAACACATCAAATTCTTTAAAAATTTAGCTTATGCATAAACAGTGCCACAAACAGTAAATGTGAATAGTACCGTAAGTAGTAAATTGGTTCGAAATTAATTAATTAAATAATAATTAAAATAATTAAACCTAACCATGGTCAATCAATTAACCCAACCCTAGTTAATCTGACCTAACCATGATTAAATCCTAACCTTAATTATTTTAATTAATTAACCCTAGTTACTTTACACTAATCATGGTCAATTAACTAATCCTAATCAATCTTAATCAACCAGCTTAATCAACTAATCAACCTTAATTAATCACAAACACACAAATACACTAATTAACCCCTAAGCAAGATTAACCCCTAAACAAGGATTAGGAAATTAACTTACATGGGTTGGGAATCCGACGACACCGGCGCGTAGAGGGGAATGAGGGCTACGAGGGGTAGGCTTGGGGGCGACAACAGATGACAAACGGTGGCTGAAATGGGCCAAAACAGTACTGGCTTACTGTTCATGTGGAATAGAGGAACACCGGCGGAAACGGCCGTACAGGCGGCTGGCGGCAACCAAGGGTGGCCGGCAATATGCGGTTAGCACCCTGACTTTAGTGGCTACACGTTGGGCGGTAGTGGCAGCTCCGGCGACGGCGGCAAAGCTATTTTCCGGCTGTAAAACAGTAAAGACAGCAAGAAAGGAAGAGAAAAGAGGAGAAAATGAAGAGAAAAAGGGAGGGAGAGAGGGGACTTGGAGGAGAGAGAAAGGAGCTACTGAAGACTAGGATAAGAACCAAGGCAAGTGGGCAAACCACTTGTTCAAGAGCCAATCAAAACAAAGCAAGAACAAACATAAACAAAGCCCACTTGGGCATAAAAGGAAAAGGCCAAAAGAGAGAAGCCCATGGGTTGAGGAGGGAGAGGAGAATGGGCCAACTTGGGCCCCCATTGGGCTGAGTTGGATGAGCGCTAGGCCCATTGGGCCGCCGGTCTTGGGCCTGCCCACCCGCAGGACTGAAACCCGGTCCAATTTTTCCTTTTCCGACACTTTCGTGTCCAATGAAAAATCCTAAAATAAATGAGGCAACATCCAAATATTTAGTCTTGACATCACTGAGAAGTTGGTTCCCAAAATCAGATAAAACAATTAGGGTTAAATTGAGTCCATTGCAACTGTAGTACAATTTGGATTATTGGGCAATCCTTTAGGACTTTTCCTCACATTTGACCCGTGGTCAACCAATCTTTGATCCATGTTAACGCCAATTCTTGAGTCGGGGACGTCCTCGATTGTTGTGTGATCCAGGGGCTCAATTGATAATCTCGAGTACCAGATGAAAAGGATTTGGCTTAATGTTGTTTGTAGTTCGTATCGAAGTTGTGCGGAAATCACCCGCAGTTTGACTTCGTACTTCTGCCGAATCGATTTATTTTCATTTCCTTAATAGTCTAGTACTTAGAGGATATCGTTCCCTCCCAGGTCTTCATGGTCGAAGAGTTCGTTCCTGATCGAAATCGCGAGTCATATGCGTATCATTTCCTATCGACGCCTCTCTATAACCGTTATCCCACGAACACACAGTTTGGAATATTTGTACTGACTAGGCTTGAGACTAACATTGCCCTTTTATAAAATCCCAAAATAGGGTTGATTTTCAAGATGTTATATAGACACTTATGATGCATTTGGTAACCATTCTGTTCTTGGAAACAATTTCAGCTCATAAATTATTCTTTTTTATTTTGTTCCTTGGACGAAATTTTGAGCATTTGAAAGCGTTTGGTAATTGCCAAAAATTTCTATTTCCGAAATAGAAATGTGTTTGGTACTAATATTAAATTTTTATTTCTGTTTATTTTTTAATTTTTTTAATACTTTTTTTTCTTTTTCTTTTTCTTTTTCTCTTTTTCTTCCTCTTTCCCTATGGCCAATCGTCGGCCCTTTGCCATCGCTGGTGACCAGCTAGCAAGGTTCAATAAGCTCGCGGGACCTCTTAGCAAGGCCGACCTTGTGCTAGCTAGGCGACGCTTGACCTAGCCCAAATCTAGTGAGGTCGAGCCTCATAGTAGCTAGGCAAGCCTCTGGTGATCTCGTCAGACCTCACCCAGCGGGTTGTTGGTGGCGACGGCAGCCGACAATTGGCTGGGAGGAAGAAAAAGAGAGAAGGAAAGAGAAAAGAAGAAAAAAAAAAAGAAAAAAATGGGTTGGCTTGATTTTAGAATTGTTTCGAGAACAAAAAAGCTACTTTTTTCTACTTTTTGATTATGCTCAAATCTTTTCGGGGGACAATTTTGTTCCTGAGAACAAAAAATTTACCAAATAGAATTCTATTCTTTTTTTTGTTTCTAGGAACAAAAAATAAGAAATGAATATTGTTTGGCCAAACAACCCCTTAACTGTCAAAACTTTCAAAAGATATACTTAAGTGCCACTTTTTTTGAAAATTGGACATTCAAGTGCCAATTTTGACGAGGCTAGCTAGAAATCTAATGTGGCCTTATATTAAGAATAAAGTAGTTTGCGTGGCTCACCGAAGTTGTTTACTCAATAATCAATGTGCAAAACAGCATTGTCTCCATGGTCCTCCAAATTAAAAGCCCTAAATCCAACCATCACGATCACCAACCTCCACTATGGTGGTGATGTCACAAACACCTTGACCTTAGTGACGTCAACGATCAGCAAGCAACTATGAGTGAATGGCAAGCGATGACAAGGCCTCAGCAAGAACGACAATCGAGCGTGAGAAGGATGACAAGCGTGAGATGGACAGTGAGTGTGAAATAGTGCTTGATTCAATATGTTAAATAACGTCGTTTATTAACCACACCAAAACAAATTTGTTTTGTGTTCGCCCTATCCATGTGGATGGCATGATCTCATTCACCCTATCCATGTGGATAATTTTTTTAAAGATAATTGCCACGTCAATAAAAAAACTCATCGAAAAATGCCACCTCAATAATTTGGCCAAATATTCTCGTTGTTGACACTTAAGTGTTCATTTTTTTTATTTAATTTTGACACTTAAGTGTACATTTTGAAAGTCTTAGCACTTATATGTCCATCCATGTATTTGACACTTGGGATGTCTAGTACTCGACACTTAAATGGTCAAACCCTAGCCCTTCGAATCCCAAGCATTGAATTATTGAGCAAGAAGGTTATGCCCACGTAAAATGCTCGGAAGTGCATCCCTGTAGACAAGTAAATGAGTAAGAAAATCAGTTTCCTCTTATTCGTCGCAAGACAGGGCTATTATGATATGCATTTTCACGAAAATGCTAGAATTGAAAAGATCAAGTTCAAGAAGAAAAAGTAGGCATTTTCCCGTTATGGGATTGCACCAATAATTATAGTGGTTTGAGACACTAGTGCCGATAAAAACTATTTCAATTTAGGACTATAAGAAGTACCTTGATTTGGATCTCAGATTTTCATTCCTTTGCATTAGGGCTATGTTTGGTTGTCCGAATTTCTAGTCAAGATAAGATTTGATGAAATAAGATATGAAATCCAAAATTTTTTGCTATATCCTATCTACTATTTGGTAAATCGCAATAATAATATGATATTTTCATATCCCATCTTGTCCATTCTTTGGTAAGAACTGTCATATGGTAAGAATCACTATAATATACTGCTAAAAAAGTCCTAAATGCACATATAGAGACAACCCCTAACAATTAATCCATGATTATTATACAATATAAACCTTAAACAGAAAAAGAGCTCATCACATCATTTCAAAACCACATAATTGACTATGACAAGAAATATAAACAGGCTATTGTGATGTTGACGAGACAGATAGGTTAAAAGAACGAAAGCATGGTCATTCACCTTCATGATTCCAAAATATATAGTACTTCGACTCTCTCGTTGCTTTCATTAAACTTCGACATGAACCACCGAGTTACAAAGGTGAAATAGTTTCAATTTTCTAATTGCTTTCACAAAGTTTTTGCGTGAACCAAGGAGCTATTAAAGAAAATGAGCTTTAACTCTCTCGTCGCTTTTGTGAAGTTTCAACGTGAACCATAGAGCTATAGAGGAAGAAGAGGTAGGGGTTTTTAAAAATAGCTTTATACTATTGACATAAGAAATCATTCTTACCTGTAATTTGTGTAAGAAGCGCACAATAGAAACCCGATAACATCACTTTGGGAAATCACCAATAGAGAGCCCAAGTCCAAACCCGTCAACATATCTAATTGAATTTACATTTTCTCAAAAGTTTAAGCCAATAAGTTATAGGCAAACTAAGATATAATAACTTAACAGCACATCAATTCTTTAATATGAGATTTCTCTCTAAAAAAATTCACACATGTATTTTAACAATCTCTCCTCTTGTGTGAAATCCGGTGTTAAGTATGCTCCCTTAATTTAGGTATCATTTTGCTTCAACTTATATAAAATTGAATCTCCAAGTCATTGTAGTGCACTCGCAACTATGCATAGCAACCAACCAACATTAGTTGCTAACTTTGGATCACATCACCCATGGTCTCTACCTCGCGTCACTAGACCAACAATTATCCATGTTGGTCATTGCAATGCACTCGCAACTATGCACAACCAACAAACCAATAGTAACTGCTAGCTTGAGATTGCATCACCCATAGTCTCTATCTTGCATCCTCAGGCCAACTTTTGCATCACCGATGGCCTTTATCTTGCGTCACTAGCTATCCATGGTTTCTTCTTGTTGGATTCGTGTTACCAGAGCAACTATCCATGGTCTCATCTTGCATCGCCCATGATTTATCTTGCATCACTAAACCAACTATCCATGGTTTCTTCTCGCTAGACTCGCATTACTAGACCAACTATCCACAGTCTCGTCTCGTGAGACCAACCATGATGGCAATTTTCACTCGAAAGAGGCGTTGATAATGAAATTTCTTTCTTGAGATATTTTATTGTCAGCTTTAATACCATTTATTAGGAGTGTGTAGCTCATTACCTTCACCTGAGGAGATTGCCAAGAGGGAGCCCAAACTCAAGTTCATCAATATATTCAATTGAACCCACATTCACTCAAAAACTTAAACAAATGAGTTATAAGTCAATTAGGATATATTAACTACTCAACACCACATAAATTCTTCGATGTAGGATTTATCTTTAACACAACTCATACGTGTATTCTAACATTCTGCCCTATACATAGGATAGTTTGATTTGGGTCATATTCATCTTATTTCCAACTATCTTGGACTGAAGCCGCATAAAGGATATCAAGGTAGCATATTTGGATTATCAACTATATAGCCCATCTTTAAAAGACTGGTAAACCTCATTGTAAACACCTCTTATTGATTGTCTGCAAATTTCATTATTAAGAAGTGTATCCCTACTTCTTGTACCAATTTATCATGACACATTACTAATTCCCCTGGTGTAAATCTACTTGTTGTTAATAAATCGGTAAGAGTATTGTTCTGATAGGTAATGTCATGCCTCGGACTCCTTAGCCACGAGAACACGACTAACGGGGGTTATTTTTGCGAAGTCCCAGACATGTTGCTGTCTTGTTTCTTTTTATCTTTTTATTTTGAGCATGCGGAAGCATATAACCACAAACACCTAGACAACTCAATAGACAAGTAGCTAGGAAAACAACACTTTACAACATACTACTTCTTATATTACATTAGTATATTTTACAAGCCCTTTCTATGGGTGCTTTCCTTTTTTCAACACACTACATGTATCTGCATAGGTTGGGGGAATCCCTAACTCCTCTAGCAAGACTGCAACTCCAAAACTGGTGTGACACTTTCATGCTTACAATTCTAAAACACAACGGAGTGGGTCACTAACTCAGTAAATAATCCCACTAATCCTCGAATAGGAGGATGCCTCGTCATTGAACAAGCACATGAACATAACCGCATCAAATATCAATGGTAAACCAATAGCAAAAATACTTCAACAATGCAACTATGTGTATGAGAAGAGTTCATCTTCCCTTTGAAGCTCACACAATTTAAAATCATCACATTAGAACAAGAGCATGCACAATGGGAGACTCACACAATTTAAGGCCATCATACTACAACAAAGAGTATGTTCAACAGGGTTCATTCATTAGGATAACTGCTCACATGGTTTTCCTAAAATCCACCAGGCAACTCCCTAATCTAAGGGTCATGGCTATTATCGAAATCCATTGGGCATCTGAAATTAATCGGGCAATGTCCCCTAATCCAAGGGTGACGGTTATCATCCGAAATCCATCGGGCATCCAAATTTAATTGGGCAACATCTCAAAATCTAAGGGTGATAGCTAAAAGTATGCCCTCGTGTGACCATGCAAGTATACATCACAATCCCGCCTCTTATCTTTGTTTTGTTAGCTGATGCAAGTAAGGCCTAAGGGCGTGAATCATGCAAGGTGTGTGTGTAACATGCCTTACCTTTCCGAAATTGTATATAATGCTGGGTACTGCACAAGGTTCATGACTTGAACCGATTAGTCATGACACTGACCTTGACCAAGCAAGGCTTTGGATCAATACGCCTCAATACCGACCCACCAAGCAAGGTTCGTTTCGATATGCCTTGATGCTGATTCGATCCAAGTGAGACTCATCCATGGCCCAAGGCGTGCTTCCAATCATATGAGAAAACCATACAATATTTACGCATGAGAGAAACATAGAAAACCTCACATGAACAAGTAATAAGAGTTCAATCAACACACATATTCACAAGAAATGATCAAGAACACAACCCGCTCAACTAGTGTAACACAATGCCCTAGCCAAGGGTCAAAAAGTCCACTTACTGCACGCCTTAAGGTGGTGGTCGGTCGTGGGGCTAGCGACACGGCGAGGGGAGGGCGGCAGTGAGAGTAAGAGAGAGAGAGAGAGGAAGTGAGGGTGAGAGTCTAATGGTGAAGATGAGAGGAGAATACCCCTATTTATAGGCAAACCTCTCATCATGAGCTTTCCAAATAGACCAATAAGATTTCTTAGGGTGGACAACCTATGGGGAGGAGGTGGCAAGGCTAAAGAGATGAGTGGTATGCCTTTTTTAGAGGGAAGACACTTGTTCATCTTCCGATTGGGCCACCCAACTTGTAAGTCATCCTTGTAATGATGAATAGTAATGATGACTATATTAATTAGAGGACACCTAAGCCTTATGACTCATCTATTTAATGATGATCCTAAATTGGAGATGTAGCAGCTCTACTCCTCAATAAGTGGTGCAAACTATGTGTCTTGTAAGACCACCAATTATTGGTCTTCTTTCATCATGATTCAAGAAGCAACTATGGTTGGCTTAAACTTGTCTTACAAGTCTCAAGATAGAGTGATCATAGCTAAGGAGGAGAGGTGGTGCCTAGTTTGGATTGTGTGGTGCTTAAACCCCTAGAACAATTATTCAAGGTTCAATTGGTATCTATCTTATTGTCCACATGGTCATGAATCACCACTATAGATAGTCCTAATTGGAAGATGTGGCAAGTCTACAACTGTGAAGTCGCACCCTATTGGTCTATTGGTCTTGCAAGATCATCTCTCATTAATTCCTTTAGACCATGTGCCATCAAGTCATCTATTATTGGGCAAGACTTGTCTTCCGTCTCAAAATAGTGTAATCATGGCATAATCTCTTAGGGATACATAAGCTTGTGAATCACTTTAATACATTAAATGGCTAGCTTCCAAAATCATTTATGGCAAAACGTGCTCTTCCAGAGAACTTGAGCTCTTGGACTACTTGCCCTTTAAGTAGGCGTGTAACTCATTCCCTTGCCTTAATTTGTTCACTTCCAAAGCTCATCTTAAGGTTATGATAGCTCTAAGTCTTTAGGGACACATAAGCCAATGAGTCACCTATTTTAATAATGGTTTTGGATCTTGCTAATTAAGAAGTCTTAACTTGTTTTTCAAGAAGGCCTCCTAGGCTTATGACTGATCCCCCTACTCTAATGTGCTATAATCCAAAGGACAATGATGTCTTCAAGATGCAAGTTCTCTTCTTACCACATGGTGGGTGAGTCATCCCTTCCTTAATTAATTAGCTTTCAAAGTAATTTAAGGCATTCATGAGAAAGAAACCAGGCTAAAGCATCACCTCATTGAATAGGAATTTCTCATGTTTGTCCATTATTGACAACCTTATTTGGATCAAGATTCATGGCTAAGTCATGATGGGACAAGGTCTTAACATGACCTTGGATTTGTTAAGACTGAGGCAATTGTCTTGCATAGCCAGGGTCGACCGAGCCCAGAATCCCACACATAGCCCATGGTCGGTTTAGAACCTATCCATGGTTGACCCTCAGTTGTCAAGCAATCATATGGGATCAATCAATCAGACTTGGTGCATAGTTGCACAAAATCGGTTTATGGTCATTCATGACTACTATAGTAATCGTGTAGAATCACCTACGATCAGTATATAACTATGCAGAATCGATCTATAATCGTCCACTGATTGATTCATGATGGTGCATGATCGTCCCATAATCGATTCCTATGGTCAAGTGATTCATCCATGGTTGACTACTCTAATCGGATATATACCTGATCCTTAGTCACCTTCCTCGATCAACTAATTAGTATATGATTGATCCATGGATCAAATCATGGTTGATCCATGGATCAAATCATGGTTGATCCCCATTACCAGCATACCAATCCATAAACCATTTTTTGTAATCGAGATAGAGAGTATGGACCGTGGATGTCACAGATAACTCTTCTATATAGTTCATTAATATCCAAGCTCATTAGCTTACCTCCATCCATTTGAATGATTGGTCATAGTTCAAGAGGAAGAACTAGTAGTAGACCTGAAACCATCCATTCTAGTTCTATATTTGTTTGAAGAAAATGCTTAGCCAATTCCATGCGTCTAACTAAAAAATCCTTTCTTCGTCCAATTTTGTGATCTTCCCATTCATTATCTGTGGTATTTCTTCTTCTAATTCCTTCCATTCTACCAACAAATAATATATAATAATTCACTCATTGAGATTGGCTAATTGTTCTTGGATAGCATCCACTTCAGTAGAAATTTCTTGATTTCGAATGTATTGAAGCCTTGAGTAGTAAAAGAAAGTGGGATGTTGTATTTCCATGAATGGATTTCATATTCGAACAACCCTTGTAATCTTAAAAAAGTAGGTTTTTTAAGCTATAGGCCTAGCAAAAGAAAATTTGGGATGGGATCCTATAGGATCTTCCCCCAATCAAAATCGGACATGAAAGTTTTCTTTTATCCGGCTCAAATAGTGTCACTAAATAAAAAAGGCATTTTCACTTTCAAATTCTCAGAAAACCTCAAAAGATATACTCCTTATTTAAGTTAACGGAGAAGACCAAGCAACATTTCATTGATTCATTCTTACTTTTCGTTTTATTTTGATTTTTAGAATTCTCTATTCAATTATAAATTACTACATAAATGAAATGTGAAATTTTTGAATAGTCTACTTCCCTTTGAATGATATCCCTTTAAAAGTTGTAATTCATAAGGGATTTACTTCTCTATGTAACCTTCCATTCAATCTTTTAGGTCCTGACATCACCTCAACGATTATGCTATGATGTCCTTAAAGCCTTTATGCGATGGATAGACTCTTGCAACCATAACACATTTGCTACTTGAACATAAACATAATTTCATTTACTTCTAAAAGAAATTAATTATTAATTATAAATAATAAAGAAGTCTTTTTCAAGAGGTCCTACTAAAAATTACTATTTCTTTATTATTGAATCAAACATTGACCAATCTTCTTGGAATATTTTATACACTCATAGTTCTAAACTTTATGTTACTCCTTTCATGAGACATGTCAGATCTAGAACATTCAAATTCAGTTGACTGAGATGATAGTTTCTCATTTCGAATATATAAAATCAGAATTTCGATCAAATTATACATCAAAGTATACTAGCCCTTCTAATTCTTTAAGGGGTTTATCTAAAATATTTAGAATATAATTAGGAAGACGTTTCAAATACCACATATCCGTTATTGGATATGCTACTTTGATATATCCCATTTAATATCATTGTATTCTAGAATCAACAAATCCGACTCCACATTGTTCACAAAATTTCAAGTCCTCTTTGTCATCTCTAATTATTCGATAATTTTCACAAGCACAAATTTCACTTTTTATAGGACCTTAAAATTTTTTCACAAAACAATCTATTCTTTCCAGATTTATTGATTTTGTAATGAAAAGTACAAGTTTTTGTGGCCTCTCCAATTATCTCTCCATTAGGGAGGGTTTTTTCGGCCCAAATGCTTATTTGTTGAGGAGAAACTAATCCATTTCGGAATTGTTGATGGTTTTACCGATTGATCATAGAAGAAAAATTATCACAAAAAATTCGAGTTATTAAACTCCATGTATTCATGACCGGTTCACATTGTCGACCCAGGAGCCGGTTTCCGGTGACACACGGCTGTAGGCGTAAGCGAACCCATTCAACGAGTAGCAGCATCACACACGTCACCTATCTCTACGACTCGATGTGACGTGTCATGTGGATCGGACGGTCAGGATGTATTAACACCAGGATAGCTGCACGGTTCGGATAATATACGTCTCACGCAGCCTTCAAGGGTCCCACGCACTGCTGCGACAACTCTATCTATCAACTTCGTCCTTTGGATTCCGACATCTCCATTACTTTTCCTCACTCGTGTTCATCGTGCAATGGCAAATGGAAGAAAAATAACAAGGATTTGACATCTTGCAGATTTATAACATTAATATGTCAAATCATTGCGTCTTATTATACGGTTATCGTATTATATAATTACACTACAAAGCTACTCCATACACGTTTTCCGGTGGATCGTTGGGTATTAGGTTGAAAAGAGAGGCACATGTTTTGGCCTAGGGGAGCAAGTTTCACCGGGGAGACACTTGTTTTCTCTTCAAAGGAGCCGCCACTCCATCATCCCTTTTTATTCTTTCGTTTGTTTAATCCCTTTGAAAGTCAATCGGCCAGTCGGTCAGCGCATTACGATGTACAAAAACCCACCAAGTCCAGCAGCATGCGTGAAAGATGAGCTTAGCTAAGTTGGGCTAAAAAGTCTACCAAATCAGGACGAGGATCCCAAAATTTTAAGCAAGGAAATGACGAAAAAGCACTCGATCCAATCACGCTGAATGAATGATGTATGACCAATGATTTAATTGAAACTTATGTAAAACTCACACGATTAACGTCTTAGGTTAATTTGATTCATATAATTGGTTCTGGCCTTAGATTGGGTGGAAGTGATGACTAGGTAGCTAAGTGAGGTGGTCACCCATGGCCATCTTAGCCTTATTACGTTGGGCGCTGCATGAACTATCATGCCACACCATTTCGTTGTCCGTCAGAGGGCTTGTCCACGGAAGTTTATGCAAGGACTCATTCCACCTACAGAGAGTTTATGCAAAAAACATGTGAACTCCTAAATAAATGATGTGCCATGCCTTAACATCCCCTCTTACATACAAATTGGATTAGAAATGACAGGTGGAATTTGACAAATAAGGGAACACAAACTACGATTGTTGAAATAGGATCTATTATGATATTATATTATAAGATCCAAATTATGAAAAAACTTATAGGTGAATGGAGACTAAATGTATATAAAAATTTTATGAGGTAAATGATATGAGATACTTATTAAGCTCTACTATTTACATTTATATGTTTGAGTGATGACCATAAGTTCTCATGTAGAAACTATTAATAAATTCCCTAGATGAAAAATTATATGTATTAGATGGGATAATATTTTTTCAGTCATATTTTTTATTGAGAAATTACAATTATGGGAAATGGCCATACTTATTTTTAGTTAAACTTACATGTTGGTGATGTCTATATTGATAACCTATCAAATCTAAGACATGATTGGAGAGAATATCATTCGATTACTGAGAGTGAGAGTGAGACAGAGACAGAGTTTAATGCTAGCAATTCTAATAGAGATTATCTTTTCTTTAAATTCAGGCCATACTTATTTTTAGTTACACTTACATGTTGGTGATGTCTATATTGATAACCTATCAAATTGATTGGAGAGATTGTCATTCAATTACCGAGAGAGAGAGAGAGAGAGAGAGAGAGTTTAATGCTAGCAATTCTAATTGAGGTCATCTTTTCTTTAGACTCCGTTTGTTTCATGGAAAATAACTTTCTAGAAAATATTTTCTGGAATTTCCGACGTTCGTTTCACGGAAAATAAATTCATTGGGGAAAATATTTTCCATAAAAAAAAAAAAGTCTTCTAAAGTGGGGGAAAATGTTTTCCACTTTTCAAATTAGGGAAAACATTTTCCACACTCACTCTCTCCTATCTCACATCTCCTATTAGTCCTTACTTCTCTATTTTATTTTTTAAATCAATTTTTTTATTTTTTAATAAATTCGAATTTTTTGTTATTTTTTAATAAATTCGAATTTTTAATAACATCGATTTTTTATTATTTTTTATTTTTCTTTATTTTTCTGTCTTTTCTTTTTGCTGTTTTTTCTTTTTCCGCCGGTCGTCGGCCATGGCAACGACCGGTGATAGGTGAGCCGAGCTTGCCAATCTAGCATCGCCAGACGACGTCAAGGCTCGAGCCTCGCAGATCGGCGACGCCTGGGCCTCACCAAATCAGCAATGCCCGAGTCTCTCCAAATGGCGGCGAGGCTCAAGCCTCGTAGATTAGCGACGCCTGAGCGTCGCCGAGAGGCGGCGAGGCACGGGCCTCGCTAGATTGGCGATGCCCGGGCCTCGCCGGAGCGTGGCGAGGCTCGGGCGTCGCCGATCTGCAAGGCTCGAGCCTCGCTGCTGTCTGGAGAGGCCTGGGCATTGCCGATCTAACAAGGCTTGAGCCTCGTCGCCTCAAGCTCGCCTCGTCGGTGAGCTGATCAAGTGAGCTCGAGGCGTGGCCGGCTGCTAGCCGACGTCCAACCAAGGAAGGAGAGAACACAAAAAAAAAGGAAAAAATAAATTAATAATCAATTTAAAAAAATAATAAATAACGATTTTAAAAAATAAAATAATAAAAAAAAAATTATTGAAAAGAGTTTATAAAGGAAAATATTTTCCCAAACGAACAGCGAAAAATATTTTCCACTTCAAAATCAAATTTCACCCGAACACTGGAAAAGAATTACATTTTCCTAGAAAATAGCTTTCTGGAAAATATTTTCCAGAAAAGTAATATTTTCCGTGAAACGAACGGAGCCTAAATTCAAGTTGTACCACCGGTAAGTGCCATTCACTCGATAATTCTTGTGGTCCCTGTTTAATGAAAGCCATATTTAAATTTCCAAGAGTTGGATGGTTGATTTTTTTAAAAGAGTTGTCCACCTGTTTGCCGAAATAATTGTGGTATGCTGATACATTAATAAATTTGCATTGACAGGCTTGTTAACCTTATATCTCTAAATTGAAATTACTATTTTAATAGCTATAATTCAGTGAGAACATATTCAATGAGAAGTATGAGCTCCACGGAAATTGATAAAGATAGTTATTACTGTTGGTCCTTCCTCTTTGTCCTATATCTATAAACAAAAAGCTTTTGGCTTGTGTCGTTTAGCGTGAAACTATTATAGTAAGTGACCAAGTTTGGTCAGTTATGATTCATATTTGCTAAAGAAAATAAACATAAGATTAGATCTTAGATATGTTTTATCGGAATTAAGTATAAAGGGCGCACAGAACCCTAAAAAGGCCGGTGATTGACCAATTCCAAATTTTCTACTTCGTTTTGGTCAAGTACTCTTCCTTTAGTGAGAAATAACGATGAAGGAAGCTCTCATATTTGTATTTTCTAATTACATTTAGTGAGCCCTAACACCTACCCTCAAGGTTTATTCCACTTTAGTTAACTTCGATGTCTTGAAAATATAAGTGATTATCATATATATTGATCATGAAGTAGATATTACTAAGGACTGCCCTTAGGCAGTCATTCAGTAATCAACCAATGAAAATATATAGATTCAATATGACGCTTTGCTCAATTTATTTGTAAAGTGTGATCGATCATTTGGGAAATGGAACTGTTCCTTCTCAAAAGCTTAACAGATATTTAGTTGAAATTGCAAATTGAGGTTTTGAGAGTCCAAATAAGTAGATAAAATCAATCACTAAAGGAAACATCCCAAAGAGTAACGTTAGATAAGCCCTGTCCGGATAGGAAAGTGAATATTAGTGCTAGGACCAATCGTTCAATGTCCTTCAATTAGCCTAAGATCCGTGACTCGTGGATTGCATTGGGGCACTAATGTCTTCATCAGACAGATAACATATCACTAATGTCCTAATCAGACAGATAACATAATTTAATCACATTGGATTAGCCATTATTGCTTCTTTTTTATGGCTAATCCAATTGTTTATGTCACCAAAACATTACCTTGTAAGGTACGAATTTTGTTAGCAAGTGGTCCCTTTGTTAATAAGTGGATTGGGGCCACTCATTGAACACCTAAAAAGGATTTTTTTTATACACTATTATTCCATGTTATGTCATTATTGTATTTAAAATAAATATATTTTCTTAATTAAGCACGGCTGACGAGAACTCTCGTTAATTTAACCCCAATTAATCAGAACCACGATACTCTTCCTAAATAGGACGAGCAGTTGATTTACACTGGTTTGAATATATCTCGGTGTTCAAAACAATTAGGTCATCAAATAAGGCCAAAAGAGCCGTATTTAAATATTGCTAAGAAGGGTAATCGCACAGATTTCAATTGCTAGTGATTTATAAACCTTGTACGATTTTCTTTCCCTTTTCTCAACGAGAACTGATTCACAACTCAAATTGATCTATAATAAGTGATTTATGTCATCTCTAAAAAAAAGTATGATTTATTTATTCCTAACAAGAAATGATTATGTGGCAGTTTTTAATTTGTTGTGAGAATAACAATTTATTCTAAATTACAAAAAATCAAATAATAAATAATTATAAATTGTTGTGGGGCTCACTCCATCAAAAAATTGTGATTTACAATTGACTGTTATTCTCACAATAATAAAAAAAACTATTATGCTAGTAAAGCCAGAGAAAATTCTTAGATGATCATCAGTTCATAAAAGAAAACAATTCTATAATAACCAAAACAAAGAATAGGCCATTATTTCCGCAAGCGGTTGTTAACTGATTGAAACGTGTACAAAGGATGAATTATCCCAAATAAAAAAGGATTGGAATGTATACATGTTTGTGCATTTATGTCCTGTTATATATTTTGTTTGCTTGTGAATTTTCGTGCATCTTACCTCCTATTTTTCAAATTTCATAATTTTCCTCAAACCAATTTGCATAATGGTACTTTTCTGAAATCATACACATATATAACGTCCGTCTAATACATTAAACATTTAAGGTGGAAATACTGTTTTGTGTAGATAATCATCTATTATTCTGCAAACTAGTCAGTTTTTTTTTGTTTGTTGAAGAAATTCTTGTTGAATTGCGATCATTGGGGGGAATATGTAGACTGATTTAAACCACGGAGCATGGTAACCTAGTAGTAAAATGATCCCCTTGTCTTCCACGAGATCACAAGTTTAAGTCATGTTGAGAATGTTGAACCTTCAACTAACTTTTTTGTTAGGATTGTTTTACCTCATGTGGAGAGACGAATTAAATTCTAGCACGTCTACTGGATGGAAACAGGCAGACTAATCAATCTCGAACCTTGGACTTTGAGAGATCTGAGTAGTAATTGCTCAAATGAAATACCCCATTGTGGGTGCATGATTATTATAATAATGTTAAAAAGAGGCAATTACCTTTTTACCAGAAAATTGAGTTCTATAGTAAGAAAAGATATCAATAATAAAGAAACAATCCAGGCATGCTCTCCACAGAATTCCTCTATAAATAGGTTTCATTCTCAAGCCCACAGTTATCCTCAACTAGAACCATGCAACTCCTTCAAAATCACACTTCACCAAAAGCGGCCATAGCTGGCCTCTTTGCCATGGTCTCCTTCCTCTCTTTCTTGATAACAAGAATTCTTCAGAAGAAACGGACTGACGGGGATCGACCACCACCATCAGCCGCCGGCGCATGGCCTGTAACAGGCCACCTCCATCTTCTCGGAGGCCCAGATCCAGCCCACATAACCTTGGGCCAGATGGCCGACCAGTACGGCCCGATCTTCTCCATCAAGCTCGGCTCACATCGGGCCATAGTGGTGAGCGGCTCGGAGTTGGCCAAAGAGTGCTTCACCACCAACGACAAGGCGTTCTCCAACCGCCCCAAATACCTCGCCGCCGAGCTCCTTGGCTACAACTACGCCATGTTCGGGTTCAGCCCGTACGGCCCGTACTGGCGGCATGTGCGCAAGATCGCCACCCTAGAGCTCCTCTCGAACCACACCCTCGAGAACCTGCGGCACGTGCGGGAAGCTGAGGTAAGAGCCTCCATTAAGGAGGCTTACGAACGGTCAAACACGCAAGAAAACACGCCGATCGAGATGAAGAGTTGGTTCAACGCCCTAAACTTCAATCTTATCTTCAAGATGGTGGTGGGGAACCAACACGATGGGACGACGGCATCAGAGGAGGACAAGAGCCAGAATGACAGGTGTCGGATCGCGCTGAAGAGCTTCTTCGAGCTGGGAGGCCAATTTGTCGCGTCCGATGTGTTGCCATTTTTGAGGTGGCTCGACATCGGAGGTTATGTTAAGGCGATGAAGAGGACGGCCAAGGAGTTGGACGATGTGGTCAGTGGGTGGTTGGATGAGCACAAGAGCAAGAGGGCTTCTGGGGAGGCCGAAAGTGACCGAGATTTCATGGACGTGATGCTTTCCATTCTTGGTACTGCAGACGTGCTGCCCAGTTATGACGCTGATACTATCAATAAAGCCACTTGTTTGGTGAGTTTTCCTAATTTCAAGAAATTATTACATGACCCGTACATATATTAAAATTGAATATGAACTATTAAATACAATAGCCATATTTGGATCCCATGTGGATTATACCAAATGGAATGGTCTAGAATTCACCCCATCATATGTACTAGATTCCGGTAAATTTTTCTACTAACCAATCATTACTTAATAAGGAAAATTACCAAAGAAGTCTTAAACCTATTACCCTCACCAATTCAATTCTATTATTTCAATCATGCCAATTTCAGCATAAATATTTTCATATTTTTCCATAGTCTATTCAACTAATTTTGATTGGAAATTGTTAACGTGGATGTCGGCCATCCTACGTGACATAATCGGTGTATGATGACCAGCACTGATGTTGACAAAATTTATTAAGAAATCAGCAGATTTGGGCGCTCATCAGCTTAGAAGTGGAGGTTTTCTTTATTGGAAAGAGAAGCCGGGTTTCCAGTTCAAGAATCAGAAGCCACCCTAGCTTTTTCGTTGTTTTTGCTTGTGGTTTTTGGTCATTCAGTAATGAAAGTTGCCTTATAGGTCAAACACGCAACAAAAAATTACGAATAAAAGTTTGAAATGTAAGTACTAAATTTATGAAATTCTTTTACTCAATGATGCAATGGATTATGATTGGGTATTTGAAGTTTGAACAAGTGGCGCGTCTAACCACAATCATTACTTTGGCAACCCAAATATATTCATACTGTTACTATCTCTATTTGTCTAATCATAGATTACATTAAAAGTTATTTTAGTTTTGTGGACACTTGAAGATTTTTATGGATCGTAGCACCGAGAAAATCGGAAAATGAAAAAGCTCGTGAGAAAATAGCAGAGAGGACAGAGAGAAAGATTGAAAACCCTAATTTGATTGGAGCTAATGAAAATATCATGTTTTGCTATGGATACCGTTTTATGATGATTAATTTTATTAATATTAGTTTTTGAGTTGCTTAAATCAGATTGTCTTGTTCTTTCTTAAATTTGTACTTGCGATTTGGTATTGAGAAGAGTTATTGATTAAAAACAAAGAAAGTGATAAATGAAGTTAGTGAATTAGTTTTCACTAAATTAAGAATATAAACCTTTTTCTCGATATTGAAGTTTGTCTGGTTGTTCATGGGACAAAAGGGCATTGTCAAGGAAAATTTTTATGTATAATTAATTCGAATAAAACACATTTCTTTTATTGACGACGGAAAGACCAAAAGAAAAGAAAGGAAATAACAGGAAAAAAGAAGCAAATATACTGTTTATAATTCCAAACATAATTCACGAGGTAAAAAAGTGTCATGCCGTGCAGTTTATAACGTAAGACGTTTATAGATAAGTCATATGTTGCAAAGTGTAAATCTCCAAAACACGAAATATTGTGTGCAATCAAGTCTACAGGACGTGAACATAATTTTCCATAAAATTAAAGACTTGCATCTTGAATGATTTTAAAGTGGTCAATGTTAGGTTTGCATAGTAATTCATTTGTATTCGTTTATGTACTAAAAAAAATCACATTTCAATAATCGTTTATCTAATGAAAGGAACCTTTGAACCTGAAATTCAAATCAACCACAAGCCAAAGAAAATTGATCAGAAGTTACCAAAATCTCAACCACCCATTAACTCCCGTGCTCTAATCTGAAGTTTTTGAATTAAATATTTCTGAACTTTAAGGAAAACTTTTTCTTTAGGACCTGTCTTTCCGTCCAACATCTTCAATGCCAACGTTGGATCAAGCAGATTGCCATGTGGTATCATCCAATTCATTGACGTCAAACACTTATACAAGTTATCATGGAAGTCGATATCACTTGGACTTCTAACAAAGAGCCAAAAGATGATAATATTTAATATTGCCGTCAAAGATCATATCTAGATTCGTGTAAAATATTCAATGTGAATAAAAGAAAATTATATACAATTCAAGTTGTGAGAAGAAGGTACTTAGCCAAAAACATCATAGTTTAAATGTATTGGAAATTGTCAGTTAAGTTGCATCAGTTGTATATTTACTTCAATAATGACATGTATATATTTTCGTAGGCACTTATATCAGGAGGCACAGACACCACGGCGGTCACATTAACATGGGCTCTCTCCCTTTTACTCAACAATCGCCATGTCCTAAAGCAGGCTCAACAAGAACTAGATTCTCAAATTGGACGAGAGAGACAAGTGACCGAGTCCGACATCAAGAACTTAATCTACCTCCAAGCGATCGTAAAAGAGACACTGCGTCTCAATCCTGCCGCGCCCCTCTCCGTGCCCCATGAGTCTGTCGAGGACTGCACGATCGGCGGCTATCATGTCCCTGCAGGCACTCGGCTCCTGTTCAACATCTCGAAGCTCCACCAGGACCTGCGGGTGTGGCCAGCTCCTCTCGAGTTTCGGCCCGAGAGATTTCTGACCACGCACAAGGATTTAGACGTGCGGGGTCAGAATTTTGAGTATTTGCCATTCGGAAGTGGCAGAAGGATGTGCCCCGGAGTGTCCTTTGCTCTTCAAGTGTTGCACATTGTGCTCGCGACTTTGCTGCATAGTTTTGAGATTGAGACCGCATCGGATGGACCGGTAGATATGAGGGCAGGTATGGGAATCACTAGCCCTAAAGTTACTCCTCTAGAAGTGATTCTCACTCCACGCCTTCCTCCTCATCACTATGTCTAAAGTTGGGAAGGTCAGGCGATCTTTATAAGAAACACTATCAGGCAAAAGTTTTCTATCCATCATCAGCTTTTCAATTACGAAGAGGGTGCATTTGTGTTCTCTTGCAAAAACATGTATTTTACGTATGATGAATCTTATGTGTACAAGATTTTCTCTATGCCCCTTCATGGAAGACATCGTATTGTTTAGTCTAGATGGCACTTTGATTATTATGAACCCAGCACAGCGTACGCGTGATTATTTTTGTATTTTTCTTGCAAATAGAGAACTCTGTATAAGAAAAATGTCAGAAAATAACCAAATGCACCCATTTAGTTCGAAAATATATTGGAGAATGAATTCATAAGTTGTATCATTTTTTTTTTAAAATCACAAACTGGATATGATAAGTTCTCGAAATTGCAAGTGCTTTGAGGTAAGCGAAGCGAATAAAGACAATCTGGGAGTCTTACTTTAATAGTAATAATAAAACTAAAGAACCGAAATTAGAATGGCTTAAATTAAGGAAGAAGAATTCATCAATTAATAGTAATGCCGTGACCTTCCCTTTCTGAGAAAAATGACTAATGGATTGCTAAGCTTACACCTACATTTGGGCTCTCCCAAGCTTATACCAATTCACAACTTGGATTTAATTTTAATATGCAATTTAATTTATTAAGGAGTTGTCACTAATTATATTTTGGTGGGTTTATTAGAAACCCAAGTAAAAAGTATGGGAGAGCTCTTTACTTCTACGAATCAAATATTCAATGAATTCAGTGATTTGATCATGTTAGATTATTATAATGCCCTTTCAATACATTTTCTCTTTTATTATAAAAATATTTTGCATGCAACTTGGAATGATTTTAAACCTAGACGCTAACATGCATGCTGTGAACATGGGGTGCACAAACATTAAAATAATACTCAATAATCAAAGAACAAAATTAATAAATTGCTAGAGTGAAAGGACTTCAAGCAACACAAATTGATTAATTTTTTATTTTGTTTTCTATTTATCTTATAATGAGACCTAGGTTATATGCAATGCATGTAATGCAAACTTGATTCTGTTGGGGTTAACAATACAATCTAAGTAGGGGGAAGGAAGGGAGAAATAGGTTGTTTAGAAAAGTTTGACAAATTTGTTGAAAGGATTAGAAACCTTTTCAAAGATCAGGTCAAGTAGATATTTCAATTAGCATGAATCCAATTGTGTGCTAATGCAAGTAAGAGCAAGAGAAATAGGTGCACACGACAATATATAGTGATTTTCCTTTTATCCCTAAGCCAACATCCACTCTCCAAACTAACATCAATAAGTCGGGCTGGATTACTCTAGTAATCTACTCAACAAGTTACAATCGAGAAGTACTGATCCTTTTCAGATGATAGATTACACTATCAGGATTCAATTACTGCACTTACTCTTGTTCACTTGATATTAGACATGTGGGATATGGTTGATAACATGAAAAAAGTGATTTTTTTAAAAAGAAAAGTGAGTTGTTGGCTAGCTACTTCGATATGGAAATTATCATTTTAATGAAGTGGTGTTGTCAATTTCTCTCACATGCTTGGAAATTTTCTTTCAAAAGAGCAAAGCAAACGAATATATGCTCAATGTATATCTATTTATCTTGCTAACAGAGAGAAAACCAACGCATGTTTTAAAGTAACAAAAATTTGTAGGAAGAAATCATATACAATTGTTTCGGCCGAACAAGAAATCATAAACATTTTAATTAATTATAAATCTATCATCTTCTTCCTTGGAGATGTACATTAAAAGATTTTAATTCATGACACAACTCTTGAACTTTAAGAAAATGTGGCCAAAACAAATTTTCATCTCACTATATTTTTGTCATGCAAAAGGCACAAATTTATCACTAGTTAATTAGATTGTTGAATATTGTCTTGGGAACCACTTCCACTATAGATGAGAATATACTCACTTCAAGTGCACTTTGTAATTTGTGCATCAAAACAAAAATTGCCTTGTAGGCACACTAGTCCTTTTGATCGCCTGTCGCAAGAGGATTGACTTCTGGTATAGTATGCATCGGGATCAAATCATGCGATAATGGCTTTAGATTCAAAATCTCCCAGCCACAAAGGAAAGAAAAAAAAAGAAAAGAAAAACCTTTATCTTGCAACCAAAAAAAAAAAAAAAAAAAAAAACAGAGAGAGAAGAAATAAAATCAAATTCGAGTCCAATAAGACAATCCCTTTAGGTCAAGGAAAAGAGAAAAACAGGACAATAATGCCAATGCTGATAGTGATAGAATGGCCAGGTTCTTTCCCTGAAGAGGGAGCAAATCACATCATATAATTCAACAAGTCGTGCATCAGAAAAGCTTTACAGAGACCCTACAGGCAATTAAGTGCGCGTAGGGGTACAACACAAAATAGCGTTACACAGGTTACTTGACTTGGTGTCTCTAAATTTTCTTTTGACAGAAATATCATAAATTTTCCAATGTAATATGGACACGTAAATTTACTTATAATATTTGGATGATATTTTCAAATTTGATGGGAAAAGAAAGGTTACTTCCCGACAAATACCTCCTGAAAATCCCTGTAAATCTATTTTGTTTCCAAAATTCTCATTTTTAGAACTTGGTCTCTGATCTTTTAACTATTTTGATAAGTTCAATATTTTGAGTTAGTTTTGACTATGTTGTTCAGCTTGAAAGGATGTCAAAAATTTTAATGAGGACATACTATAACAAAATCTGTATAACCTTGTAGTTACACAACTTATCTCCACCGCGTATGATTTGATAAGTTCAAAAAAAACTAACCATTCACCAAATCATTCCTGGTACACATGGCTTGCATAACAAAAAATTACATAGCTTGTTTAGCAAAAACAGAATCTTTTAATTAGCTAGCAGGCTGCATATCTTACCTCCACTTAATCCCACTTTCAATTTTTGTAGACAAAAAGACCTTTCTATGCACTACTCCTTTATTTGTATGTAGTTAGCCAAAGAACTTATCTTCTATGTATCTGCTGATAATTGACACGAAAAAATATCGTACAGATATGGTATATATGAGAAGACAACTTGATTTCAACATACAATTAATCAATTTAGATTCTCGTAAATACTGTTTGTTATATATATACACCGAATTTACCTTTTTTTATTGGACGTGAATGCATTTGCAATTTCTTGACATGTAATTAATGAGTGTGTTCTACAACAATTGTAGGGGTATTAAAGTCATATTGGGCTAACCAGTATTTTTCAAGTCATTTACACGCTTCCAAACTTATAACATAAAAAAGTGATTTTTTTTTAAGGAAAGTGATTTATTACTTGGCTACTCCGATATGGAAATTATCATTTTAATCAAGTGGTGTTTTGAACTTCTCTCACATACTTGGAAATTTTCTTTCAAAAGAGTAAAGCAAACAAATATATGTTCAATGTAAATCCATTTATCTTGCGAAATGAGAGAAAAATTATGCATGTTTTAAAGATAGGTTGTTTTAAAGTACCAAAAATTCGTAGGAAGAAATCATATAAAGTTGTTTTGGCCAAACAAGAAATCATAAAAAATTTAATTTATTATATATCTATCATCTTCTTCCTCGTAGATGTACATTAAAAGATTCTAATTCATGATACAACTCTTGAACTTAAAGAAAATGTGGCTGAAAGAATTTTTCCTCTCACTATATTTTTGCCATGCAAACTACACAAATTTATCACTACTTAATTAGATTGTTGAATATTGTCTTGGGAATCGCTTCCAATATAGATGGGAACAAATTCACTTCAAGTGCACTTTGTGATTTGTGCATTAGAAAAAATTCCCTTGTAGGCACACTGGTCCTCTTGATCACCTGTCGCAATAGGATTGACTTCTGGCATAGTGTGCATCGGGATCAGATCATGGGATGGTGGCTTTGGATTCAAAATCTCTCAGCCACAAAGAAAAGAAAAGAAAAACCTTTACATTGCAATCAAAAAGTAAAAAAAGAGAAGAAATACAATCAAATTCGAGTCCCATAAGACGATCCCTTTAGGTCTAGAAAAAAAGAAAAACAGGACAATAATGCCAATGCTGATAGTGATAGAATAGCCAGGTTCTTTCTCTCCAGATGGAACAAATCAAATCATGTAATTCAACTATTTAAAGGTGGGATATAACACACACAAGGGATATAATTACTTTCTCTAATAAAATTTGCAGTTGCCTAAAAAGACATGTTCTTTGAACTTAAAGTGTACTATGAAGCATTCAGTATTTCCTAATGCATCTGATCAATTCATGTCTCATATGTATTTTAAATGATAGTATAAGGCCTCATCGACTTTTCAAAGTTAAACATGATGTCATTACCTAAGGATGTGATATAATTTTGTTCTCTGTTATTAGTGAAGATCACCATCATATACATTAAATCTAAGTAGTAATCTATAATTTACAATTAAGGCATCAATATTCATCGTCTTAGTGGCTGACAATCCATTACTTTGTGGGCACTCATTTTAGCTGGTTCAGACATTACCACAGTTTCTCAGACATGGGCCTTGTGTTTGTTGCTCAACCATCGTGAAGTCCTAAAGAAGGCCCAACAAGAGCTAGATACTCAAATCGGAAGAGAAAAGCCGGTAAAAGAATCCGCCCTCAAGAATTTGGTCTACATCCAGGCCATCATTAAGGAAACCCTGCATTTATACCCGGCAGCCCCACTTGGTGTTCCCCATGAGTCCATGGAAGACTGCACTGTGGATGGCTATCCCGTCCCAAAGCGCACTCGTCTCCTCTTTAACCTCCGAAAGATCCATCAAGACCCACACATATGGTCAAACCCTCTCGAATTCTGGCCAGAGAGATTCTTGACCACGCACAAAGATTTTGACATCCAAGGTCAGAATTTCGAGCTAATACCATTCGGGAGTGGCCGAAGAATGTGCCCTGGAATCAATTTAGCCATGCAACTAATGTCATTGTCCTTTGCCGCTCTTCTGTATGGAAGGAACTCATTGCAATATTTCAAAACCACATAATCGATTATGATAAGAAATGTAGATGGGCTATAGTGATATCGACAAGATAGATCAGTTAGAAAATGGTATATTTAGTAAGAGATAGAAAGCATAATCATTCACCCTCATGTTGTTGGGAATGCGAACATATGAAAGAAAAAAATAGAGAAGAAGAAATAAGTGAGAATTTGTATATGGAAAACCCTTCCAAAAATTAAGAAAGAAAAAACCACGGTGCCACACTAGGCAATCTCTTCATTATCAGTATCAGCATTATAAGCTCGGGGTTACAAGCTTCAGCTTTATAATTATAAAAGGTATTGCCCAATATATAGTGGGAAATTACATGTATGACATTAGCAGTAATAAAAACTCTATCATCTGTTTTAACGTCTTAGGATAAGTGACCTACTGAGAAGTACCTATTCATAATAATATTTTTCTCTTTAGGATGGGTGACCTACTAAGAAATGCTTGCCCACAATAATATTTTTCTCTATCAGACTCTACAACTCCATTAATCTCCCATATGGAGGCTAGTTTTCAAAAGAACAGCAATAATCTTTTATAATCTTCATCTTTTTAACTTAAATTGTCCTAGTGCTGTGGCCCCCTCATCGCTTATCATGGAGGCCTACTAAGGCAATCCACAACCTTAGCTTCTTAGTGGTGACAAGCTTTATTAACATATCTATTGGATTTTCTACATTAAGAATCTTCTTCAATGACAATGTTCCATTATCTATCAACTAATGAATTTAATGATAGTTTAACTCAATGTATATTTGTCCTTAAGTGAAATATCAGATTCTTTGCAAGACAAATAACCCTTGACTATCACTGAAGATAATACTATTATCTTGCTCCTTGACTATTTCTTTCAGAAAAATTTTCAACCAAATCATCTTCTTACTAGCTTTAGATATAGCTACATACTCTACTTCAGTGGTTGAGAGTGATATACAGGTCTGAAGTCTAAATATCCAATTGATTGCAATACCACCTAAGGTTAAAACTTAACCCGAGATGCTTTTCCTATTATCCAAGTCATCACCAAAATCTGCATCAATAAAACATTGTAAAGTTGCACTATTTTTCATAAAACATAATGACATACCTGAAGTGCCTCTCGGGTATCTTAATAACTATTTTACAACTTTCTAATGCTTTATTCTTGGATTTGCCATGTATCTATTCACCTCTTATTGCGTGAGTTATGTTTGATCTAGCACACACAATTGCATACATTAAATTGCCAATAGCTAACGTGTAAGGCACCTTAGCCATATACTCTCACTCTTCATTCGTCTTTGGTGATTGTTTCTTTGAGAGCTTGAAGTGACTTCCTAAAGGAGTACTTCTGGGCTTTACATTCTAAACTCCAAATCTTTCTGGCACTTTTTCAATATATTTTTCTTGAGATAGCTTTAGAATTCCTTTAGATCTATCTTGTGTGATCCTCATCCCAAGAATCTAATTCTCTGTACCCAAGTCCTTCATCTCAAACTCTTTTGTCAATTGCTGCTACAGTATGTTGACCTCTCTCATGTTAGATCCTGTAATGAGCATATCATTTACATACAACAACAAAATAATAATAGTCATCAAATTTTTTGGAATAACAACAGTGATCCATGTCGCTTTTAGTGAACTTGTTATCACACATAAATGTGTCAAATTTTTTGTAACATTGTTGAGGAGCCTATTTCAAGTCATATAGACTTTTCTTCAATTTACAAACATAATGTTTTCCAGGAACCTGAAAACCTTTCAGTTGTTCCATGTAAATATCCTCCTCTAAGTTATCATGTAGGAATGCAGTCTTAACATCAAACTACTCCAAATGTAAATTCTCAACAGCAACAATACCAAATACTAACCTGATAATAATCAATTTCACAACTAAAGAAAAAAATCTTTGTATAGTTAATTCCTTCATTTTACTGAAACTCTTTTACTACTAACCTTATTTTGTATCTCTTGTTGTTATTAGGTTCTTCTTTGATTCGAGACACCCACTTGTTTTGCAATGCTTTTTTCCCA
Source organism: Corymbia calophylla (assembly GCA_014182845.1). Lineage (NCBI taxonomy): Eukaryota > Viridiplantae > Streptophyta > Magnoliopsida > Myrtales > Myrtaceae > Corymbia > Corymbia calophylla. The sequence continues at coordinate 16,685,691 of CM024698.1, read as the reverse complement.
TATGGTAATTGAGTTAACACCCATTTTTTGTTCTTCTTGAGTGAATCCAACTCATCTTGCATTGCTAACTTCCATTTATCAGAATCTTTAACTTGCACTGCTTTTAAAAAAATTTCTAGTTTGCTAGCGTCAGTCGAAAGCAAATAATGCAATGATGAAGAATATCTCCATACAAGTTTAGGTGTTCTACTAGATCTTCTCAAAGTGGGTTCAAGTGTACATGATTATTGTTTAGTAACAATTTTAGGAATTTCAACCATAATACTCTTAGATATTTCTTCCAATTCAAATCTGTATTCTCCATTGTTTGTTTCTTCATACTAGATTCTACCATTGATTTGTCCTTATACAACATATTTTCATTGAATGTAACATCAGCAGTTCTTATTATTTTTCTATTTTGTTTTTCCTAGAATCGATAGCCAAAATAATCAGAACCATATCCAAAGAAAAAAGAATTTTTAGCTTTTGCATCAAGCTTATCTCCATTTTCAGAATTTATGTGGACATAAGAAACACAACCAAAAATGTTCAAATGTGATAGACTTACCTTCTTTCCACTCTATTCTTCTTCCGGTAACTTAAGTAGAACTGAATGTCCTCTATTAATAAGATATGTTGTCATATTAATTGCATCCACCCAAAACGTCTTGGGCAATCCTACATGCATCCTCATACTTCTTGCACACTCATTTAGAGTTATGTTTATCCTCTCGGCAACTTCGTTTTGTTGTGGTATGTTGGGAACAATTCATGTCATTCTGATTCCATTTTCTGCACGAAATTGCTTGAACTCCTTGCTATTATATTCATCACCATTATTGGACCTTAGGCATTTAACTCTCAAGCTAGTCTCGTTCTCCACTCTTACTTTTGATCTTTTAAAAGTAATAAACATGTCAGATTTATTTTTCAGAAAATAAACCAATACTTTTATGATGGAGTTTCTAGCGCAAGTCTCTAGGGGAATGCATAAGAGCTGGCCTCCACACCTCTATATGCATCAACTCTAATTTTCCTTTCTTTGGTACTCTTCCAATCTTCGAAAAACTGACACGTTTATGCTTACCCATAGCACAATCTTCACATACACAATATCTATGAACTTCAAATCAAGCAATTTTCCCTTAGATGCTAATATCTTCATTCCCTTTTTGCTCATGTGTCCAAGTATGTGGCGCCATAATTTAGAATCACCCTTCAATTTAACAATTGATGCGGTTTCCTTATTGCTTTTAGTCACACAGAGCGTTCCTGACTTTATTCCCCATGCTACAATCATAGCACCTTTAACAATTTTCCAAGAGCTATCCTCAAAAATAGTCTTGTGTATTATGCTGTCTAATTGACTTATAGAAATCAAATTTCTCTTAAGTCTTGGAATATATCTGACATCATACAACTTCATTAATATCCATTAGTAGATTTTATATAAACATCACCCTTTCCCGAGTCAAGAATTGAAGACTCAATTGGACTATCAATGCTCAAAATTGAGGCATCACTATTTAGCGTCCTTTCAAAAGTTGCGTTCATGGATTTCTCTTTCTCTTGATTTCGGTCTCAATATTGAATTTTCTTCTTTGGGGCTCTACAATCTTGTTTCAAATGGCCCTTCTTTTCGCAATATCAGCAAAATATTTCACCATGAGGTCTCGATTTGCTTCTCCCTCTAGACTTCGATCTACCATGATATTGGCTCCGCCCCTATTGATTGCTTCTCCCTTTGCCTTGAATATTTAAGGCAATGCCCGAAAATTCACCCAATTCTCTTCTACGAATATTCTCATTAAGAATCAAATCTTGGATTGCTTGAAACTTCAACTTTTTCTTACTAGATGAGCTCATTACAATCACAATTGCACTCCAACTTTTAGGTAGAGAAGATGATAAAATTAAAGTCTTTACCTCGTCATCGAATTTGATATCCACCGAATTCAACTGAGTCGTGATCACATTGAATTCGTTGATATGATTTGTCATAGAAGCACCATCATCCATCTTCAAATTAAAAAGACGACGCATCAAATATACCTTGTTTGATGCAAAATGATTCTCATACATGTCAGACAACGCTGCCATCAAATCCACCATTGTCACCTCATTGACAATATTGAAAGCAACATTCCGCGTCAATGTGAGACAAATCAAACCTAGAGCTTGTCGATCTAAAAATTCCCACTCTGTTTGCTTCATAGATACTGGTTTCTCTCCAAACAGAGGTTGATGCAAGTTCTTCTAATATAATATATTCTCAATCTGCATCTTCTAGAAACCAAAGTCCTTGTCATTGAACCAATCGATCTTCACATTTCCTTTGTCTATATTCGCTCATACTATTTCGCCAAAACCAGGCTCTGATACCAGTTGTTAGGAATGCAAATAGACAAAAAAAAAAATTAAATAGAGAAGAAGAAACAAGTGAGAATTTTTATATGGGAAATCCTTCCAAAAATCAGGAAAGGAAAACCTACGGTACCACACTAGGCAATATCTTCACTATCAGATCAACGTTACAAGCTCAAAGTTACAAGTTTTAACTTTACAATTATAAAAGATATTGCCCTATGTACAGTGGAAGTCTAGGGCATACATAATTGAGATGGAAATTACATGTATGCCATCAGTAGTAATAAAAGCTCTATCATCTACTTTAATATTCCAAGATAGGTGATCTACTGGAAAGTGCATATCCATAATAATATTTTTCTCTATCAGACTCTACAACTCCATCACATGATTATGAAAGATATAGTATATCAACTTTCTTTGCTTTCGTGAAACTTCAACAATGAGTTGCGGAGTAGAACGAGTTTCGATTCTCTTATTGCTTTTGTGAAGTTTTGCCATAACCTATAGAGCTATAGGGGAAATGTGAAACTTCAATGTAAACCAAAGCTATGGAGGACAAAACAAGAGGGTAGGGATTTTTAGAAAATAGTTTTTATACTATCAAAATAAGAAATCATATTTACAATTATCTCATCATCATATGAGATATTTTTATTTAGATTATATTATTTTTATTGCCGACCATCTTAGATAGGAACCACAGAAATGATAGGATAAAGGTAGCATCTTTTGACTATCAAATGTATAGCCTAGCTATAGTAGCGTGCATTCATGGCCAGTACACATTATCGACCTCGGAGCTAGTTTGCCCTGACGCACGGCCGTAGGCGTTGCCAACGCATTCAACGCCTAGCACTTAGTAGCATCACGCACGTCACCTGGCTCTATGGCTCGATGTGACGTGTCATGTGGATCGGACGCTCAGGATGTACTAACACCGGGACAGCTGCACGGTTCGGATAACACACGTCTAACGCAGCCTTCAAGGGTCCCACGCACCTGCCGCGACAACTGTATCTCAACCCCCCGTATGATCACGAATCAACTACGTCCTTCGTTGACCAAAAAAAAAAGAAGAAAAACTACATCCTTTGGATTTCGACTTCTCCATTATTTTCCCAACTCATATTTATCGTGCAAATGCAAATGGAAGAAAAACAAGAAGGATTTCACGTCTTACCGATTTATAACATTGATATGTCAAATCATTGCGTCTTGTTATGCGGTCACCGTATTATATAATTACACTAGAAAAACTACTCCATACCCGTTTCCGGGTGTTTCGTGGGTATTAGGTTGAAAAGAGAGACGTTTGTTTTCTCTTGGACGGAGCCGTCGCTCTCTTTCATTTGTTTAATCCAGTTTGCAAGTCCATCGGCCACTTGGTCGGCGCATTATGGATGTGCGCGAACCCACCAAGTCCAGCATGCGGGAAAGATGAGCTTAGCTAAGCCAGGCTAAAAAATCTACCAAATCTGGAGGAGGATCCCAAATTTTAAGCAAGAAAATGACGGGGAAAACGCTTGATCCAATCACGCTGGATGAATGATGTGTGACTCCAACTATATAATTGAGGTTAATGGGAGACTCACATGATTAGTGTCTTAGGTTGATTTGATTAATGTGGGCTGGTTTTGGCTTCTAGGCAAACCGCGCATAAGTTGTTAGAATAATTAAAAATTAAACTACGATTTCACCTAATAACTTAAACTTTTATAATAATTAGTAGTGGTCTCATCAAATTCTCACATAAGTGTTAAAATAGCTAGCTAGGTGAGGTGGTTGTAGGTGGCCATCCTTGGCTTATTATGGTTTGGCATAGCATGAAATATCATACTCCACCATTTCGTGGTCCATCAGAGGGCTTGCCACGGATGTTGATGCCAAGGACTTATTCCATCAAATTAAGGTTGGTGGAAAAGATTCCTTTTTGTTTTTAACAAAAACCTTTAAAAAGTCTTTAGAAAGAACATATAAATTCCAAGGATGGAGATAGGCAGACTAATCAATCTCAAATCTTTGGGTTTTGAGACGTCAGAGTAGCAATCGCTCAAATTAAATACTCTATTGTTGGTGCATGATTATTATAATAATGTTAAAAAGAGGGTAATTACGCCATTCATCTCTCTCCACCTTTTTAATGGAAAATGGAGTTCTATGGTAAGAAAAGACACGAATAATAAAGAAACGATCTAGGCGTGTTAACAAGTGGCCGTTAATAAGGGGACTAGGGCCACTCATTAAACACTTGATTATTATTTTTAATACACTAATTTTATCCTGTTATCTGTCATTATTATATCTAAAATAAAAATAATTTCTTAATCAAGTATGGCTGAGGAGGACTCTCGTTAATTTAACCCCAATAATTTGCGTGAATTCATGGATAGTTTCAATTATCCTAATAATGGCGGAAGAACACCCCAAGTCCTACAATTTGGCATGAGGGGGATACATAAGTGCCAAAACTTTCAAAATGTACATTTAAGTGCCAAAATAGAAGAAAAAATGAATACTTAAGTGCCAACGGTAAGAATTTCCAACCAAACAACAACGTGGCTTTTTCTAGTGAGAAATTTAAATGATGGAGCATTTATTTAAAAATAAAAAATTATCTAGGTAGACAAGGTGAACGACATCATGCCATCCATGTAGACTACGCAGGACGATGCTAAACGATGTTGTTTTGGCACTTAAGTGTCCATTTTTAACTACAAGTAGCACTTAAGTGATCATTTATACCATAACGTGACACTTAAGTGATTTTTTTGAAACCACAACTAATACTTAAGTGAACATGGAGGACGACATTTATACAAGCATTTGTAAGTGAACATTTCGATGAGCCATGTGACCTATTTTATTAATAAAATAACATATCGTCGGATTTCCGACCAACTCACCGGAGTTGGCACTTAAATGTCCAATTTTCAGAAAAAAATGACGACTTAAGTATACCTTTTGAAAATTTTAGCACTTATGTGTCCCTCTGTACTAAGTTGTGACAATGAGGGTGTTCTTTAGCCTCCTAACAATATACTTAAACAAGAAAAATAATAGACCACTACCCAACTAATAGGACTAATTGAAAAACAATAGAATGTATAGAAAAAAGAGTTATAGCTTTATCAAAACGGTAAAAATTTTCCCAAATATGACAAGAGCAGTTGATGTACAATTAGGTTATTAAATAAGGCCAAAATAGCTGTATTTAAATATTGTTGAGTGAGGGTAATCACACATATTTCAATAACTAGCTCTTTCGCCAGTGCTATAACCTTGTGGGATTTTTTTCCCTTTTTTCAACGAGAACTGATTCTTAACTCACATCGATCTATAACAAGCAATTTATATCTAAACTTACCAGCTGTCGAAGGCCAAATATTTTTTAACTGATTAAGAGTCACTATGCCAATTCGTACGTGTTTGTTGCAACAAGAGAAAATTCTTGGATGATCACCGGTTCATAAAAAAAAGGACTTCTATACTAACAAAAGCAAAGAATGGGCCATGTTTTCCGCAGGCGGTAGTTAACTGATTGAAACGTGTACAAAGGATGAATTATCCCAAAAGAAAAAAAGTAGAAGAAGAAGAGTGGAACGTATACATGTTTGTGGATGTGTTCATGTCACGTGAAATATTTCTTTTTGCTTGTGAATTTCCATTTATCTTGCCTCCTATTTGTCAAATTTCATAATTTATCCTTAAACCAATTTGCATAACGGTGTTTACCTGAACTCATACACATATATAACATCCATCTAATCCATTGAACATCTAAGGTGGAAACACTGTTTTGTAGAGATAATCACATATTATTTTGTGAACTTTTCCCTTTTTTTTGTTGTTGAAGAACTTGTGGTTGAATTGCAATCCTTTCTAGGAACACATACACCGATTTAAACCTCAGAGCATGGTAACCTAGTGGTAGAATGATCACATTGTCTTCCATGAGATCACAAGTTTGAGTCACATTGAGAGTGATGAATCTTTCGCTAACTTGTTTGTCAGGCCTGTTTTACCTTTGCGGAGAGACAATTTAAGTTTTGGCACGTCGACTGGATGGAGATAGACAAACTAATCAATCTCCAACCTTCGGGCTTTGAAAGGTCAGAGCAATAATTGCCCAAATTAAATACTCCGTTGTCAGTGTATGATTATTATAATAATGTTAAAAAGAGGGAAATCATGTTGTTCATCTCTCTCCACCTTTTTACTGGAAAATGGAGTTCTATAGTAAGAAAAGATATGAATAATAAAGAATCAATCTAGGCATGTTCTCCACATAATTCCTCTATAAATAGGTGTCCTCAGACCCACAGTCATCCTCAACTAGAACCATGGAACTCCTTCAATATCACACTTCACCAAAAGCGGCCATAGCTGGCCTCTTTGCCTTAGTCTCCTTCCTCTCTTTCTTGATAACAAGAATCCTTCAGAAGAAACGGACCAACGGAGATCGACCACCACCATCGGCGGCCAGCGCATGGCCCATAACAGGCCACCTCCATCTTCTCGGAGGCCCGGAACCAGCCTACATAAACTTGGCCCGGATGGCTGACAAGTACGGCCCGATCTTCTCCGTTAAGATCGGCTCACATCGGGCCATAGTGGTAAGCGGCTCAGAGTTGGCGAAAGAGTGCTTCACTACCAACGACAAGGCGTTTTGCAACCGTCCCAAATGCCTCGCTGCCGAGCTCCTTGGCTACAACTACGCCATGTTGGGGTTCAGCCCGTACGGCCCGTACTGGCGGCATGTGCGCAAGATCGCCACCCTAGAGCTCCTCTCGAACCACACCCTCGAGAAACTGCGGGACGTTCGGGAATCTGAGGTAAGAGCCTCCATAAAGGAAGCTTACGAACGGTCGAACGCGCAAGAAAACTCGCCGATCGAGATGAAGAGTTGGTTCCACGCCCTAACCTTCAAACTTATCTTCAAGATGGTGGTGGGGAAGCAATACGATGGGACGATGGCCTCAGGAGAGGACAAGCACCAGAATGACAGGTGTCGGATGGCGCTGAAGAGTTTCTTTGAGTTGAGTGGCCAATTTGTCGCGTCCGATGTGTTGCCATTTTTGAGGTGGTTCGACATCGGAGGTTATGTTAAGGCGATGAAGAGGACGGCCACGGAATTGGACGATGTGGTCGGGGGGTGGTTGGATGAGCACAAGAGCAAGAGGGCTTCTGGGGAGGCCGAAGGTGACCGAGATTTCATGGACCGGATGCTTTCCATTCTTGGTACTGCGGACGTGCTGCCCACTTATGATGCTGATACTATCAATAAAGCCACTTGTTTGGTGAGTTTTCCTAATTTGAAGAAATTATTACATGACCTTACATATATTAGAAGTGAATTTGAACTATTAACTACAATAACCATATATATGGATCGCATGTGGATTTCACAAAATGGAATGGTCTATTTACCTTATCATATGTACTAGACTTCAGTTATTTTTTCTGCCAACCGATCTTTTTCTAATAAAGGAAAATTAACAAAAAGTCCTAAACTTGTTATGCTTGTGTCAATTCAGTTAGAAATTTTTTTAATTGTGCAAATTTAATTCTAAATTTTTTCACATTATGGCAATCAAACCAATTATAGTAAAAAATCGCAGATGTGGATGCTAGCCGTCTTATATAGCATAATCAGTGCTGATATTGACAAAATTTATTAATTTTTAAAATTTTTTGAATTTTTTTTTTGAATTTTTTATACTTTTCTTTTTCTTTCTTCCTCCGGTAGTCTTTGGCCTTGGCGCTTGGCTATAGGCCATGACTGGCAAGGGTCACCCTCTCTAACCACAAGCAAGGCCCCCCTCGCTAGGATTGGGCGAGAGAGAACCTCATCTGCCTTAGGCAAGGGATGCCCTCGCTAGATTCGACATGGTTGAGCCTTCCCAAAGGTTGGTGAGGGTTGGCCTCACCAGCTTTAGGTGATCCTTGCCCAAGGCCGCCCCTTGTTGGCCTATGATGAGGGTGACCCATGTTGGCCTTGGGCGAGGCTTAGCCTCACAAGCTTCAAGCGAAGTTGGCCTCGCTTAAGGCCGACGAGGTCAAGCCTCGATTGAAGCTAGTGATGCTGGTCCTTACTATCCTTTGGCGAGAATGACCCTGACTAGAAGCTAGCAAACTTGCCTCATGTCGATAGTTGCTTTTGGCTAGTAGCCGGCCAACATCAAGGCCCAATAGAGGAAGAAGGAAAAAAAGAAAAAGAAAAATATAAAATCAATAAAAAATTTAGAAAATAACTAAAAAATTTAAAAATTTTGTTCACAATAGGTTTAGTCGTGCCAGATAGAATGATTAGTATCCATGTCAATGATTTCTGGCCAAAATTGATCGAATGGATTACATTAGTAATTTTTCAAGAAGTTTAAATCTAAACTAGTTAAATTGAAAGGTTTATGACTAAATTGGTACAAGCGTAATAATTTTATGACTTTTGTGATAATTTACCGATGCTTATCTAAGCTAATTCGATGTGACTTGGGCGCTCGTCAGCTTAGAAATGGAGGTTTTATTTATTGGAAGGAGAAGCCGCGTTTCCAATTCAAGAAATCAGGAGCCACCCTAGCTTTTTCCTTATTTTTGCATGTGACTTTTGGTCATCCAGTACTGAAAGTTGCCTTATAGGTCAAACCCGCAACCTAAAATTACGAATAAATGTTTGAGATGTCAGTATTAAATTTATGAAATTGATTTACTAAATGATGAGATTGATTATGATTGGGTATTTGAAGTTTGAACAAGGGGTGCATCAACAGATCCGAGCCAGTTTCATTATTAGATTCGGTATCCATAGTATTTTTTTAACCACAATCATAACTTTGGCAACTCAGATATATTCATATTGTTACTATCTCTAGTAGTGTAGTCATGAATTACACTTCTAAGCTTTCATTTTAACATTGTGGACAATTGAAGATTTTTAGGGTAGCACTGAGGAAATCGGAAAATGAAAAAGCACGACAGAAATACAGTAGAGAGGAGAGAGAGGGAGAGAATGAAAACCTCGTGTTTTGCTGCGAATACTGTTTTATGACGATTTTTTTTTATTAAAATTAGTAATTTAAGTTACTTAAATCAGCTTGTCCTGTTCTTTCATAAAATTGTACTTGCGAGTTGTTATTAAGAAGAGTTATTGATTAACAAAAACCAAAGTGATAATTGTAGTAAGCGAATTGATTTCACTAAATTAAGAATATAAACCTTTTTCTCTATATTGAAGTTTGTCTTGTTGTTCATGGGACAAAAGGGTATTATTAAGGAAAATTTTTCATGTATAAATAATTTGAATAAAACACATTTCTTTTATTGACGAAAGAAAGCCCAAAAGGAAAACAAGAAATGACGGAACTATAATGAGGCTGTGCCATTTATAATGGAAGGCGTTGTTTGTAGACATATCATCCGTTGCAAAGTGTAAATCTCCAAAACACGAAATATAATGTGTAATTAATTCTACAGGACGTAATCATGCTTTTCCAGCAAATCGAAGACTTCCATCTTGAATGATTTCAAAGTGGTCATTACTCTGTTTGCACAGTAATTCATTTATATTCGTTTATGTACTAAACAATCACATTAAAAGAATCGTCTATCTAATAAGAGGCGTCTTTGAACCGGACGTTCAAATCGACGACAAAGTCAAAGAAAATTGATCAATAGCCACAGACATCTCAACCACCCATTAACTTCCTTTCTCTAATATGACGTTTTGAGTTAAATATTTCTGAACTTTCAGGAGAAGTTCTTTAGGACATGTCTTTCGGTCTGACGTTTGCAATGCCAACGTTGGATCAAGTAGATTGCCACGTTGGAGAGAAGTACATTTTAAGTACCAAAACTTGGTATGAGTAGACACATAAGTGCTAAAATTTCCAAAATATATATTTAAATGCAAAACTTGGAGAAGATAGGAACACTTAAGTGCCAATAATAAGAATTTCCTGCCAACAAGTTGACGTGGCTTTTTTTGACGAGATTTTTAATTGATGTGATAATTCTTTTAAAAAAAGTTACCCACTTAGACATCAAGAGTTTGCTAAACGTTATCATTTTTGGCACTTAAACGATTACTTTCGACAAAACTTGGCACACTTTTAACCATAAATGACACTTAAATAATCACTTACACCATAACTAGACAATTAAATAATCATATTTTAACCATGACTAACATTTAAGTCAACATGGAGGATGATGCTGTTTTAGATAAAGATTGTTGAGTGGACATTCTGATGAGTCACGTAGATCAGTTTTATTAATAAAATGATACCCTGTTGAATTTTCGGCAAGCTCGTCGAAGTTGACACTTAAATATCTAATTTAAAAAAAAAAGTTGACAGTATATCTTTTAGAAGTTTTAACACTTATACGTCTACCTATATCACATTCTAACACTTGGACGTACTTCTCTCAGCCATGTGATATCATCCAATTGATTGGGGTAGGTCACTTTTATAAGTTATTTATGGAAGTCGTTGTCGTCAGCACTTCTGACAAAGAGCCAAAATATCATAATATTTATTTGGGATTGCCGTCGAAGGTCATGTCTAGATACATGTTAAGTATTTAACGTGAACAAAAGCAAATTATGTATTATTCAAGTTGTGAGAAGGAGGTACGATTTTTGCTGAAAATAAAACATCATCCATACTCTTAACTATAACTAAATTAAGTTTAGATGTATTTGAAATTGTCAGTTAAGTTGCATCGGTTGTTTATTTACTTCAATAATGGCATGTATAAAGAAATATTACGTATGTATATTCGTAGGCACTTATATCAGCAGGCACAGACACCACGGCGGTCTCATTAACATGGGCTCTCTCCCTTCTACTCAACAATCGCCACGTCCTAAAGCAGGCTCAACAAGAACTAGACTCTCAAATTGGACGAGAGAGACAAGTGACCGAGTCCGACATCAAGAACTTAGTCTACCTCCAAGCAATCATCAAAGAGACAATGCGTCTCTATCCCGCTGCGCCCCTCTCCGTTCCCCATGAATCTGTCGAGGATTGCACGATCGGTGGCTACCGTGTCCCTGCAGGCACTCGGCTCCTGTTGAACATCTCGAAGCTTCACCAGGACCCGCGGGTATGGCCAGCTCCTCTCGAGTTTCGGCCCGAGAGATTTCTGACCACGCACAAGGATTTAGACGTGCGAGGTCAGAATTTTGAGTATTTGCCATTCGGAAGTGGCAGAAGGATGTGCCCCGGAGTGTCCTTTGCTCTTCAAGTGTTGCACATTGTGGTCGCGACATTGCTGCATAGTTTTGAGATTGAGACCGCATCGGATGGACCGGTAGATATGAGAGCTGGTATGGGAGTCACTGGCCCTAAAGTTACTCCTCTAGAAGTGATTCTCACTCCACGCCTTCCTCGTCATCTCTATGTCTAAAGGTGGGAGGGTGAGATAATCTTTATAAGAAACACAGCAGGCAAAAGTTTTCTTCCATCATCAGCTTTCCAATTACGAAGAGGGTGCATTTGTGTTCTCTTGCAAAAACATGTATTTTACGTATGATGAATCTTATGTGTACAAGATCTCACTATGCCCCTTTGTGGAAGACATCATATTGTTTGGTCTAGACGGCACTATGATTACTATGAGCCGGCAGAGCGCATGTTTGATATTTATTGTACTTTTCTTGCAAATAGAGAACTTTATATAAGAAAAATGTTGGCAAATAACCAAATGTGCCCATTTAGTTCTAATATATATTGGAGAATAAATTCATAAGCTGTATCATAAAATAAAAAATCATAAAATGGATATGATAAGTTTTTAAAATGGCAATTGCTTTGAGGCAGCAAAGCAAATTAAGACAATCTGGAAGGATTTCTACTTTACTAGTAATAATTTGACTAACCGAAATTAGAATGGCTTAATTAGGAAAGAGAAATTCATCAATTAATAGTAACAATTTTGCTAAGAACAAAAATTTGAGCAGGACGAAACTAATAGACAGTCACATTGAGCTTTTCCCAACCCATCCCTCACCTAAAATATTGCATTGCCTCCCGATTGCAAGCCAAAACTCCAAGATGGTGAAACGCTAAGCAAGCGGGAAAAGTACCAAAAAAGTACAAAATCAATTGTGTTTGCGCTAATTCAACGTGAAATTTTTTAATATGTCGATTTAGTCCTAAAACTTTTCATAATTTGCCTATTGAGTTCTTTCGCTCAATTTGGTTGGAAAATACTAACATGGATATGGACTGTCCTACTTGGTACGGCCAATGATGATGTGGATTTTTTTTTGTTATTTTATTATTATTTTCCTTTTCATTTTGGTCGACGAGGGTTGCAGCCCTCGTCCAAACCCTCGCCAAATCTGAGTGAGTTATGCCTCACTTGCGGTTAGCGGGCCGCGAAGGCCCTTGCCAAATTTGGACAAGGCCCTTACTAGCCGCAAAGGCCTTGACCAAGGCCATCACGGCCTTGTTGACTCTGGGTGAAGCGGACCGCGCCTAGATCTGGTGAGGGCTTGGGCGAGTGTAGCAACCCCTCGTTGACCAAAATAAAAGGGAAAAAAAAAGAAAAAAATAATAAAGCAGAAAAGAAAAGTGTGTGTGTGTATATATATATAAATTTCACAATATCATTAAAAAATGTTTACATCGTTGCTGGTCATGTCACATGGGATGACTAATGTCCATAAGCAATTTTTGGCCAAAATTGATTTGATGAACTCAATTAGCAAAATGTGAAAATGTTTATAACTAAATTAGCATAATTTAAATGTTTAGAATTAAATTGGTACTATTATATTAGGTATAGAACTTTTTTAGTACATTTCTCCTGAGCAAGCCTTTAGGCTAACTATTGCCCGATGGTGTGCTCTACCATATGATCTTACCTATTGATTTGGGTGTGCCTACTCTTTTTAAGTTTTAGCGGCCCCATAAAGTCGAAATTTCCCAGTTTAGCCAAGAGTGCACAAACAACCTTGTTACAAGTGGAGAACCTGCTGTTGCCCACAACCTGACTTTTGCAACAACAATCCATTATAGACTAATTATCAAGGTAAGAACAACAGAAATGTTATAACTTTCGTATGACAGTTACTTAAAGGCTATAACTTTTTTCTCACTTACTTTAATGTCACAAATTTGAAAAATTGATCATTTAAGTGCTATTCGAGATTTGCCTTATTGGAAAATCTGACACCGTTGGTTGTCCTATGTGGCTTTACTAGCGTTGATGTGAATAATTTTTTAAATATTATTTTATTTTTTAATATTTTAATTTAATATTTTCGATTTTATTTTTATTTTATTTTCTTGATTTTCCCTTTTTTAGGGCTGGCGAGGTTCATCAACGACCCTCACCATTCATGAAACCCTCACCAAGATTTGGCAGCAAAGGCCCTAGGCGAGGGCATCACAACCTCATCAGCCGCATGCCAGGCCGCAAAGGCCCTTGCCAACTTTGGTAGGCTATGGGCAATGTTGCCTCACTTAGATTGGACAAGGGTTTTGCATTTGGTGGCCTCGTTGACCCTAACAAAAAAAAAAGTAAAAAAAAGAAAGAAAGCAAAACATAAACAAAAAAATTAAAAGTTCAATAAAAATTTTAAAAAAATCAAATAAAAAACTAACAAAATTTCATGTAGAATGATTTTTTGGAATTAGTACTCAAATGATCGATTTTACTCTGATGTCACACTTAAGTGAGCAAAAAAGAAAGTTATGGCACTCAAATTAACGTCATACGAAAGTTATGTTACTCATGCTATTTTTCTCCCACTAATTATCTATTGGACCTTCTTATAGCGGTTGTCACAAGTTACACACATGAGATGCAGTCATCCAAAAAATAAACATCACCTTTAAGTGTTTACAAAGCATCTTTCACACATCTATTTTCTAACTTAGACAAGTGCGTTCTCTCTAAATACTATCATTCTCTTGTGTGCTTGCAAGAGGATTTGATGCTCTTGCTAACTCTGTGGATCATCACTTGATTGATTGCTATGCAACAGTACAGAAACATACTCAAGAACACTTCATAAATGCATAGATTTATCGATTTGAATCACTTGTCAACAGACTAAGTTCTCCTCATGGTTTGGTCTTCTAGTAGGTATTCACATCATATGAGGATTCAAATTTCACTGAATGCATAAACACACTTGGTACTCGTCAAAAAGAAGATCCTCTCTCAGTTGATATCTAGTTAGGAATATTCCAATCGTACTTGGCACTCTCGTCCTCCTATACCCACCAATCTCATACTATCTCTCTCTCGCTCCCTCCCTCCCCACGTTCACGACATAAAAGATCGGGGCCTTAGCGACTTCGGATTTTGGTTATCTTAAAGAGACAGAAAAAGAGAGAGGCCGGATAAATGACGCGACTAGAGACAACGAGGGTCGTAGCTATGGGCCAGCAATAGAGGATAGCGCACGACAAGGGGAGACGACAGAGAGCAAACCCTAGAGGAAGAGAGAGAGAGAAGGGTTTTTAGATATGGGGTGATTTCTCTTAAGGCATCAAGCTCTTTTGGCAAATTTAGGGTAGCTTGACCTTTTCATTAGGTCTTCTTACCCTCAAAATGGAAGAGGAGACATCCTTCATGTAACAGTTATGCAATGCGATAGTGATGACATGGTGAACTGATCATTCACTTTTACCCGGTGCTAGAAATCTCACTATACTTGGCTCCGTGTTGTTATACTCTTAGTTTTTATTAACTTGTTTTACCATTTGTCACTGTTACATATAGAATAGTCAGATGAAATACCTTTTGTAGAATCCTTATCTCCTCGGCCTAGTTGCAAGATGGAGTAATGCTAATTATATTAAGATTGGTCTATAAAATAAATATTCAATATTCAAATAACAGATCACCGTAAATTTTAAATATCAGTTTTATAAAAGAGTCTTAATAGAAAAACAAACGTAATTATGCACTCGGAGCTTGTAAAAAATTAAAAAAACTCCTCCGTGTTGATTTTTTAAGCAGCATAATCGACGGTCCCTGTCACGGTGTCGAGCCGTAAATGATGCTGCCAATTAAATTCTAGAAAAGCGATATCAATAGTGAACTACATATATCCCGAAACAATGTTGTCGGGACTTGGAATTTCAGAGGCTCACGGGACAACCCATTGTCTCGATTTTCTTCCTGTCTTTAAACTACTGCAGCGCCGGGTAACGACGAATCTGCGACCACACCCATATCTGTATTTAGCTTGCGGGCCGTGCCTACTTGCGAAAGTGTCCTTGGCGCCTTACTACATGTTGATAGAATAGCATGCGTGTATTGATGAGAATTTCATTAAATCAAAAGATTTAGATGCTGGGTGTCGTGAAGCGAAATATGTATAAGACTCCCCAAGATCTGATTCTCTCCATGTACCTATCTCCAAAAACCTTCTCTTCATTTACAAACATGGAGTCCTCTTTCTCGTTTCCAACCCCTGCACTCGCTGGCATGATCTTTGCCTTCGCAATCTTTCTCTATTGCTTTGCTTCGCTACTGAAAAGAACGAAAAATAAGAGAGGAAGCATCGACGGCCACAAAGAAGCCTCCTTACCAGAAGCCGGCGGAAAGTGGCCTTTGATTGGCCATCTCCATCTCTTAAGAGGCCCGGTGCCACCCCATAAAGTCCTAGCAAACATGGCTGACAAGTACGGGCCGATCTTCTCCGTCAAGATGGGTATTCATCGAGCCTTGATAGTTAGTAATTGGCAAATAGCCAAGCAGTGCCTTACTGTGAACGACAGGGTTTTTGCGACTCGACCCAAGTCTGTTAGCTCCGAGGTCATGGCCTACAACTATGCTATGTTTGGCCTTGCTCCCTACAGCCCTTATTGGCGCCATGTGCGCAAGATCACCATGCTTGAGCTTCTTTCCAACCACCGGTTGGAATTGCTCAAGCACGTCCGGGAATCAGAGGTCCAAGCATCAATAAACCACTTATATAAGCGCTGTATGGAAAACTACAATGGTGCACCAAAGAAGGTGCTGGTGGACATGAAGCGATGGTTTGGTGACATAACTCTAAATGTGGTCTTTAGGATGATAGTTGGGAAACGCTATGAGGACGGACGAGACAAGAAGGGTCGAGATGCTTTGAGGGAGTTCTTTGACTTGGCGGGTAGGTTTGTAGTGTCTGATGCGTTCCCGATTTTAAGGTGGCTCGATTTAGATGGGTATGAGAAGATGATGAGGAAGACGGCCCGAGAGCTAGATCGTGTGGTTCAAGAATGGCTTAATGAGCATAAAAGCAGAAGAAACAGTAACAAGAGACGTGGGAATAACAAGGGGAATGACCAGGATTTCATGGACGTGATGCTCTCCATTGTAGATGCTGCTGAAGAGCTTCCAGGTTACGATGCTGATACTTTCGTTAAAGCAACATGCATGGTAAGTTTATTTAGCATAATCATTACCCCAGTTCCATTAAAAAAACATTAAATATGGTAGATTTCATTTTTCGACATTCACAATATAGACTTCTGGGTTCATAAGTCGTATAAACATCTAAGTTTTGTTTTGTAGGGATAGTCCTGGAGACATGCCAGGTGTTTACTAAAGGTTTTTCCTAGATTCAAGAACCGACTTTTTTCCCCTCTTTGAATGATCATCACATGGCCTGCATAAGAATAAGAAAGCTTTACACCTACAAGCAATTAAGCACGTGTCTTAATACAAAACAAGAAAATTTACACAGGTTACTTGACTTGTAGTGGACGCACTTGAAATTTGTTTTAACACGAAATATCATAAACTTCCGCATCATGTAATGTTGACACGTAAATTCACCTAGATATTTTCACAATCTTTTGATATTTGGATAGTACTTTTAAATTTGACGAGAGAACTTCCTGACCAAACACCTCCTGAAAATCCTTGTAAATTTATTTTGATTCCAAAACTCTCATTTTTAGAATTTGGTTTTTAATCTTTTAAGTATTTTGATAAGTTCAACGTTTTGAGTTACTTTTGACTATACCCGTTGTCGTTCAGTTTGAAGGGATGTTAAAATTTTTAATGAGGGCATGCTATACAACATAACTGTATAACCTTTTGGTTACACAAATTATCTCCACCACGGTAGATTTGGTTAGTTGAAAAAAAAATTAACCAGCTACCAAACCAATCCTGGTAAACATGGTTTGTATAACAAAGAAATTACAGAGTTGTTTAGCAAAAATTGAATCTTTTAATTAGCTAGCAGGTCGTTATTTTCTGTTTGAATTAACGAGTATATCTTACCTCCCCACTTCTAATTTTTTTAGACAAAAAAGTGTTTTCAAGTATTACTCCTTTATTTGTAGGCAGCTGGCAAAAGAGCTTATCTTTTATGTATCCACCGATAATTAACATGAAAAAATACGGTACTAATATGGTACATTGCAGTGTACTATATATGAGACGACAACTGATTTCAACATACAATTAACCAATTCAAATTCGCAGAAATACTGTTTGTTTTATAGTTATATATAGACACACACCTAATTTTATTTTTTATTAGACATGAATACATTCGCAATTTCTTGACAAACTAATAAGTGTGCTCTACCATAAATGTGTGGGTAGTAAAGTCGTACTGGGCTAACCAAGTGTTTTTCAAGTCATTTACGTGCTTCCAGACTACAACATGAAAAAGTGATTTTCTTTGAAAAGAGTAAAGCAAACAAATATATGCTCAATGTATATCGATTTATCTTGCTAATAGAGAGAAAAATTATGCATGTTTTGATAATAGGTTGTTTAAGAGTACCAAACATTTGTAGGCATAAATCATATGAAATTGTTTTGGCCGAACAAAGAAATCATAAAAATTTTAATTCATTATATATCTATCGTTTTCTTCCTCTTAGATGTACATTAAAAGATTATTCATGATACAACTCTTGAACTTACAGAAAATGAGGCTGAAACAATTTTTCGTCTCACTGTATTTTTGTCATGCAAAAGGCATAAATTTATCACTACTTCATTAGATTGTTGGATATTGTCTTGAGAACCGCTTCCAATATAGACGAGAACATACTCACTTTTAAGTGCACATCGTCATTTGTGTATAAGAACAAAAATTTTATGGTAGGCACAGTGGTCCTTTCCCTCGCCTGTCGCAATATGATAGACTTCTGGCGTAGGATGCATCGGCATCAGATCATGCGTGAGTGGCTCCGGATTCAAAATCTCTTAGCCACAAGGAAAAGAAGAAAACTAGGGTCCAATAAGACAATCCCTTGAGGTCAGGGAAAAGAGAAAAACAGGAGAATAACGCCAATGTTGATAGAATGGCTAGGTTCTTTCCCTCCAAACGGAACAAATCTAATTTTGTAATCTAACTATTTAAAGGTGGCATATAACACACACTAGGGGCCTAACTATTTTTCTCTGATAAAATCTGCAGTTGCATAAAAAGAAAACGTTCTTCAAACTTAAGGTGTACATTCAATATTTCCTAATGCGTCTATCAATTCGTATCTCATACTTATTTTGAATAATAGACTTTTTAAAGTTAAACACTAAACAGATGATGTCATTACCCTGTGGATGTGATATAATTTTGTTCTTTGTTATTGGTGAAGGTCACCAGCGTATACATTTGACCATTTGACAAAAGATTAAACGAAAGTCCTGATCACTATTTTACAATTAAGGCATCAAGATTCGTCATTTTAGTTGCTGACAATTCATTTTTCGTAGGGACTCATTTTAGCTGGTTCAGACACTACCACAGTTTCTCTAACGTGGGCCTTGTCTTTGTTACTCAACCATCGTGAAGTCATAAAGAAGGCTCAACGCGAACTAGATACTCAAATCGGTAGAGAAAAGCCAGTAAAAGAATCGGATCTCAAGAATTTGGTCTACATCCAAGCCATCATTAAGGAAACCCTGCGTTTATACCCGGCAGGCCCACTTGGCGTCCCACATGAGTCCATGGAAGACTGCACCGTGGATGGTCATCACGTCCCGAAGGGCACTCGTCTCCTCTTTAACTTGTGGAAGATCCATCGAGACCCACACATATGGTCAGACCCTCTCGAATTTCGGCCGGAGAGATTCTTGACCACCCACAAAGATTTCGACATCCGAGGTCAGAATTTCGAGCTGATACCATTTGGGAGTGGTCGGAGAATGTGCCCCGGAATCAATTTGGCCATGCAACTAATGTCGTTGTCCCTTGCTGCTCTTTTGCACGGGTTCGATGTTACAACATTAGCAGATGAACCGGTTGACATGGCTGAGGCGATCGGAATGACAAATCTCAAAGCCACACCACTCGAAGTCCTTGCAGCTCCTCGCCTTCCTGAGCACATGTACCAGTAACTCTCCTCTAGAATGATGAAATGCTCAGGCTCTGCATTTGAAGTGCCTCTTTAACATATTCCCACTTAGGTAGTGGACTATGTTTCTAAAAATAAATTGAAGCTAGCACTAATTTATGTTGCAACCTTCTTCAATGTGAATTATCAAAAAGAAAGTCAATGGATTATTAAGCCTAAAGATTTAGCGCAAACTCTCCCAAGTACAAGCCGTTCTTCACCGTCAAGATGGGTATTCATCGAGCCTTGATAGTTAGTAATTGGCAAATAGCCAAGCAGTGCCTAACCGTGAATGACAGTTTTTGTAACTCGACCCAACTCTATTAGCTCCGAGATCATGGCCTACAACTATGCTATGTTTTGCCTTACTCCCTACTAGATGTATTAAACGGGTGGGTCAGGTCGGGTTTGGGTCGGGTCATGAATGGTCCGATCTAAACTGACCCATTAACAAGTTTATGACTCATTTAAACATAGTAAAATTTTTTTGACCTATACCCAACCCAACCTATACTTGACTCGACCCATATTGTTAAAACACTTCCCTATCTAACTAAACTTAGGAAAACTTATTCTTATAATCTTTTTTAAAGATTATATTCCTTTAATATTGTTTTCCTTAATCGAATTCTTAACAATTTTTATTTTAAAATTTTAAAATTATCTTTATTTTAAAAAATCAATTTTTTAAATTATTTTTTGTTTTTATTTTTCGTTCTCCATCAGCTATTGCCAGCCACGTTGAATAGCATTCCTAGCTTATTTAAAATGCCTAATGCATTTGAAAATCACCATCTGTCGTTGAAAATTCATCGCTTAATATTGAAAATATATCACAATTTTGAGCCTCAAAAGAAGACTTTTCTAATATGGTCCCCTAACCAAATTCATGTAACACGATTGTTTCTTTGTTTAGAATGTTTTTACACTTCGGCAAAGAGTCCAAACCCACCTCTTTTTTTTTTTAATGAAAGACATCTTCAAGTGAAGAGAATTAGGATATTTGTGCCACAACGGGCATAATTTGAGATATTTTGTCCTATCAACCCATATAAATATGCTTCAATGAATTAAGCTGAAAATAAGAATACCTTAGCGAATTAAACCAAATGCCCGAAATGCTCGCCACCCACTTCCCAAACTCTCACATGGTTTTGACACTTACTTAATCATTTGATAACCTCAGACTTTGGAACATAGATTTATATATAATGTCCACCTCCTTAAGAAAGATTATCTTACTATGATTGGCAGGAATCTGAGTTAACCACTGTCTTCATTAGCAATTAAATAAAACAATGCACAGCCATGAACTCGATGGCAAAGCCAAACATTCAAAATTCTATAAATTGAAGTAGATGTTGCATGAAAGACATTGTCATTTCTCATTTGTCGATCTCTCTCATCGATCATATTCATGTCGATCAGCAGTTTGAATTTGCTCTATGCTCTCTCTACTTTGTTTGTGTCAATCAGCCCAATTTCCGCAGATAAATCACAGCTGAAATGTGTTATCTCATTGGCAGCCTAATGTTATAATTTTGTGATATGTGGCGTGTATTTTTGCTTGACCGAAGCATGATCAGATATGTGGCTCAGGTAATAAGGATTTATAACCCGTCACGCATTTCAGCATCCATTTCTGGTATTGATTTTGCATCAGTCCGCTTCTATCGATTTACATTTCTATCATCCAGTTCTGCTAACGATTTACAACCCTGTCGGACAAGAAGTTTCTGCTAATGTACGGCTATCGGCCAACTATTTTAAGGAGAAGATGGCTTAAACTAAAGCAGATCCATTTATCAATAGACGAGGCTCAAGAAGAAGAAGCTACAAAACTTGAGAGAACTTGACAATCGAAGATAGCTAATCCTACATCACAGGGGCTCGGCACTGAAAAGTTCCTTGAGAAGGCCTAGTTGCCCGGGCACTGAGTCCAACAGGGAGCAGGGCATTTCCAGTGAACTAAAGTTGGTGGAACCAAGTCTCCACAATGCCATGATGCCATCCTCAAAATCTTGGAGCTGCACCGCAAATCTAGGCTCAATGGCTCATTGCTCATATACAAAGGCAGAAGAAAGAAAGAAAACGGATACACTCTCAGTACACGACACACAACTTCAGAGCTCCTTAGAGCAAATACTGTCTAACAGAGCAAACAAAACTAAGCATCAACTAAAAATGCATTTGCTAATGAATTAGACAAGTGGAGTTTGATGATAGTGTTAACTGGCCGATTACATACTGGCAAGTGTGTCTCTATACAGTATGTTCTTACGACTAAGGTTGCTTTTCACTCTCCTCTTAACAACCTGCAGTAAATGTGGCACCTGGAGGGAAGCAGATGGGCAAGGATGGTTAAGCAGAAACTGAAAACAGAGCATCGATCAGATAAAAATCCTGATTAAGAGCTTGGGAATCAGCTAGAAGAACATGAAATATTCATACAAAAAGATAGCCGTAGAAAATTTTTAAGAGAACTAGCAACAAATGTGCCTTCATTGCATACCCTTAAAACTACTGGTGTCACGCCCCAAATCCTGAGCACATGACAACCCCTTCACTTTGGTCAAATGAATGTGACGTCCCAAGATGTGTCGCCAACCATTTTTTTTTTATCTTGCAATTAAATACATCCGGAAGCAAATCAATAACACCCAGTCAATCAAAATAGGGATAGCAAAAAGATTAATGCAATAGTAGCAACGTCATTTTTATTCTTGTACTAATTAACCCTAGGAAGTTTATATACAAGCCCCTCAATTGGATGAGTTCCTCTATAGTCATCCAAAAATACTAAATAGGGTTAATCTACTTCCTTTAACCAACAGGCACACCAACCTACCGTCCTCCACGACATGCTCCAGCACTATCCAATTCATGGCAATATAGATGCCATAACTATGGACCTGAAAATGTTTAACAATGACAAGTGAGATATAATCTCAGTGAGTTATCACCTTAAGCCCTGGTTAGGACACTAACTCGCCTTGGGGTACCTATCACATGGCCAATTTCACTCAAGCATATCAATTGCAAAACAATTCATGTTTGCCCTAGTCAATGACTCAATCTACTCGGTAATTCCATTAATATCATCGACAAGCAATCGACTGGCAGGCAACCTTACCTGGTCATGCTATACCCTGCATGGTAAATACACATGCATGTCACAATTAATGCATCCTATACTCTTAGCATTGCATTAATAAATCACATACAAGTCGTATCGAATACGATCTCACGGCCATTGCCATACCCTTCACGGTACCTCACGCATGCCATGGTCAGTGAAAACAGCATATGCATAATTGGAACACATCACAATATGTTTCACATGCAATCCTACATTCACACATGTTTCAATTATTAACGCCCCTCAGGGCCACAACCGAACTCCTGCCAATGTCTACTGAAATAGCTAGGCATCGCCTCGCCCCATCAAGCGTGGCCACATCCGAAACTCCCGCCCAGACGGCATTCTCAAAGGAGCATAGGGCCGGCCTCTTTGCGACCCACATCCGGACTCCGCTAGGATTTCGACAAGTCGGACTTTGTCCCTTGATCTCATTGGGGTAACGGGTTCAATTTAGTGACCACACAAGCATACCGCCACGGCCCATTTTAATTTTGAATATTAACCAATGTAAATGTGGTACATGCTCAACAAAATCAATCATTGCATATTTTTCATGTAAAAATTGTAGGAAAATAATCACACATGATCAAGTTTCATTCCAAAACCCATCCAACTTCCGTACCTTATAAACAAAATATGCCATTTTCATTTTCATGGCAACATTTGACATAAGCATACACCCAACACTTCAAGATTTTCCTTTTTATATGCCCATGCGATTTTGTCGCAATATTAATGCATTTAACATTTGATAACATAAATCATATAATCAATTCATCATTAATACAAACAACCAATCAACGTACCTTAACAATTATGAACACATCGAATTAAGACTATAATTCAATTTTGCATGAATAGTAACACATGAACAGTAAGCGTGAATAGTAATGCATGAATAGTACTATTCAAAATTAAATTAAAAATAAATTAATATTTAAATAAATAATAATTTCGAATTTAATAAATAATAATATAAATTCTGAATTTCATAAATAAATAAATTATTAAAAAGAAAATAATTATTTTTAATAAAATAATGCTAATCAAGATTAACCTCATAATCCTTTATTAGTCTAATTAATCTCAATTAATAAGAACTAAGCGAGATTAATAATTTAATCCAACTAACCATGATTAACTAACTTAACCATGCTTCAACCATGGTTAATTAACCAAACCTTGGTTTATTAACCGAACCATAATCCAACTTTAGTTAATTAACCTAACCTTGATCATCTTTCTAATCAGCCCTCTCAACCTTAGTTAGCCAAAATAGAACCCCTAACTAATATTTAACCATAACTAAACTACCCCTAAATAAGTTTAACGGACTAATTGAAGGATTAGAGCGTAAACTCACCTGGTGACGATTGCGATGACACAGGCTTGATGGTGGTGGTGAGGGCTACACACGGTTACGTCCAAAATGTCGAGGGGGCACTCGGCAAAAATGGGTCTTGGCAGAGGTGGTTTCCAATTTGGCAAGAACCGCGGGCGGATAGCTCACGGACGAGTGGCGTGGCTCTTTGGTGGTGGACGGTAGCTTGCGAACAGTGATAGTGCGCAGCCATGGCACAAGATGGTGGCTAGTTTCGGGGGGAAAAATAGTAGCAAACGGTGCTGTTTTGGAAGCAAAACAAAAAAGAAACTAAAGAGACAAAGAGAAGAGGAAGAAGGAAAAGAAACGTGGGGGAGTGGGGAGGAAGAGAAAGAAACGTGGGAGTGTGGGTTGACATTGGGGAGGGAGAGAAATGAGGAGAGAGAGAGAGAGAGAAAGCAAGAAGCCAAGTCCAATTTCCCTTGCTTTTCATCATTTCCCTTCATAAATTTCCCTTGAATTTTCTCTCTATTTTGTCCACAAAAATTTAATGCAAGAAGAGCAATTTTGTAATTTCCCCCAAGTATAGTATATCGTACTATATGTGTATACAAGCCAAGATTTTATACGGGCTTGAATAAAATTGGTTTGGCCTTAATTTATGGAGAAATGGGCGAGAAAATGCAATTGGGCTTAAGGCTTGAAGTTGGGCTCATGGGCTTGCTTGGGCCCACTTGGTTTTGGTGGGCTTGGGTTGGGGCCCACTCAGCTGAACCTTAATGGGCACAAGGCCCATTGGGTTTTGGTTGGCCCATCCCTCTTGGTTCCAATTTTTCGAGTCGTTGAATCATTTTCCGATAATTTATGGGCTTACCGATAAAATCGAGAATCAATAAGGCAACGTCCAATATTTTAGTCTCGACATCCTTGAAAGTTTGATACTTGAAACCAAATTGAAATTCATGGTTAATATTGATCAATCGAGACTTCAGTATGACCTAACTATCGGGTGGCATTTAGGGGCTCTTGAGCGTTTGACCCGTGATTGATAGCTTTTTAATCCACAATCGTGCCTATTCAAATTAGGGCAATCCTCGATTGTCATGTAATCATGAGGAGTTAATTGTTCACGCTAAGTACATGGCCAAAAAGAAATCAATTTAACGTCATTTGCAGTTTATATCGAAGTCGTGCGGAATCACCTACAATCCGACCTCGTACTTCTATTGAATTGATTTATTTTCGTTTGCTAATTGGACTGCAACAATGTGGTATCATCCATCTTTGATCCTTTCGGTCGAGCGACCTATCCCTAATTGAATTCACTGGTCATACGTGTATCAATCCTTAATTGCCTTTTCGACTAGTTAGTTAACTCATGAGGGGCTAACTCAGAGTAAACTTAACTAACAACACATTAATAAAATAACCATTTCATATATCCTGAGACAGGTCAAAAGTCAGGATGTCACAATTCTTCCCCCCTTAAAGGAATTTTATCCTCAAAATTAGCAGAACTTTCTCCATCCTTTAAAGGCGATGAGGGTATTGATGCTTCATTGTATCCTCATTTTCCCAAGTCGGTCCTTCTGCACATAGTGCTATCCATCACTTCTAGTGATGCCGAATCACTTCCAATCTTGTCCAAACCATCTTTGGTTCAAAAAGGCTAAGCACTTGTCCATTTTTGCAAAAATGAAAGTTGCAAAAAAATTTGGTTCCCCTTTTTTTTTGTTTTTTGTTTATAGCCACACAGCAACTACTGCTTTCGGGATTCGAACTCCTGATCGGACCAGCGGCTTCCATCCCTACATACCACTTGGCTAAAGGTGTCAATGGTGCTCAAAAATTGCTTTCTTTTTCTATTTAAGGCTAAATTCCTTACCTAATCCCAATCTCGAAAGATCTAATATATTTAAGGTTCATCTTTCCGTTCTTAACAAATTGAGATGTTCCTATCATAGGCGATACCCAAGGAAAACATGTTTCCCTACTTAAAAATTCCAAGGCCTTAATCCTTTATTTGCACCATTGTTTTAGGGGTTTTGCCTTGTCCTTAGCCTATCTCGAATAGTCTTAACTATATCCATTGATTGCCAAACTATCTCTAAACCAGTGAACCCCAGTTCTTGACCTCATTCTATTAGACCGGAGTTTGACAAGCTTGACCATATTTTTATTATACCACTCGGATAAAAATTTTATCCCACAAGTACTCTCTCCTGCTTAGTGCATAGTTTAGTTCATTCTTACCCTCTTTGACATCCTAGAAGCCTGCCAGGAGCCGCTCCTTACTCAGGCCCTTTGGCCTCGGTGACCACTCCCTACCCTCGTTGGATCAGTCGATATATGCATCATCGAACTGCATATCAACTAACAAAAGTCCCTTTTGGACAAGCATTAACTCATAGAAGTATTATCCATTTTGGCCCGTTCCATATCGAGCCTCACGGTCTAAACCTCGTCGAGCACCTCGGACTACAAAAGCTTCCTCCAATTTGTCAATCCATGGGGTCGTTTCCACAGGATCACTTATCGATACTTGGAATTCATTTCAACGAATTTCCCATCATATCACCATATGATTTTCTCAAGTCCTCAATTCACTTCAACCACTTGAGAATTAGTGGAACCCAACTCTTATTCATTGCACAAAAGTTTTCAGGTACTTCTTTGGTCTTTACTAACACCTTGGGAAGAAATCATCGGGGATGCTATTTTAGTACTTGTCTGTTTAGCATCATGGGATCATTGATTCTTAATCCAACAAGGATAAAAATTCATTTCCTCAAATCCTAATCTGAATTGTCTCTCGAAACAGTCCACCATAGTTGCAATGATGCATTTTCACTTGTTGGCATGTTAAACATTACATGCTTGGCAAGGTCCAATTGCATGCTATTCTACCATTAGTATTGTCGCAAATTCTAGTACATCTTTGTGCTACCCTAGGTGGATACTATAACAATTACGATGAGCTTCCAAAAGATTTCCTCCATAAGCTCAGCATCATTGGACACGCACAATTGTCCACGAAACTTCAAGATCCCATCATTGGATCCTTGAAAGTCAGGTTTCCTTTTTGTAGAATCCTTTGGATCGTAGAGTCTGTAGACTGCATTGCTTTGATCTGGTTTGCATTTTGGGCTTTATTATAAGAGTAGCCATTAGACTTGCAAAGTGGCCTACCTCAAACTTGAAATTCAAACCTTGAACTCCTTCATGTAGGATCCATTATTGAACCATCACTTCACAATCGATGACTTTGATGATCCATAAAATTTTGGAACCTTTCTCCACACAAGAAGTGCCTCCGAATCGTCAGCACAAAAATGATCGCCACTAATTCCAAATCATATATCGGATGATTTAACTCATGAGGTCTAAATAGTCGAAACCCGTATGCAACCACTCTTCCTTGTTGCCTTACCACGCAGTCTAATTCCTTATACAACGCATAATTGAAATTTCCCAATCTCCGAATCCAAATAGTATCGTCAAAACTAGTGCGGTAATCAGCTTATACTTAAGCCCTTGAAAACTACATTCACACTTATCCGTCCACTCATCTTGATGTCATTCTTTAGCATTCGCGTGAAACGCATAGCTATCGTAGAAAACCTTTCTACACATCGTCTATAGCAACCTGTCAAGCCTAGAAAACTTCGAACTTTTGTCACTATCATGGGCCTTGGCCAATTCTTAATTGCTTCTATCTTGGTCGGGTCCATGGATATTCCTTCTCCAAGAATTACATGACCAAGAAAAGCTATCCCGAAAGCCAAACTCGCGCTTATTAAAGTTAACACATAGCGCGTAATCTCAAGGGGTTTGTAGCACCATCCTCAAATGCTATTCATGTTCCTCCGAATTTCTCAAATATATCAATATATTGCTTATGGGACATGATTGCAAACTGATCCAAGTATGCCTTAGATACTCAATTCATCCGATCCATAAAACTATTGGTGCATTGGTCAATTTAAACAATATTGTAGTAAACTTCGTAGCGACCATATCGCATTTGACATGTTGTCTTCAGCATATTTTTCTTTTAATCGTCAACCAAACATAGCCTATCCTTGGGTTTATCACGGAAAATTGAATCTCTTGAAATTGGTCAAACAAGTCGTCTATCCTCGGCAAAGGGATACTTGTTCATGACCATGCCCGGCTAAATTGCCGATGCTTGATCAAAGGTGTAACGGTCTAACCTTTTTTTCCTTACAAACAAAATAGGCGCTCCCATGGGGACGCACTATGACAATTAGATCCTTTGTCCATTAAACCTTGCATTTGTGCATTGAATTCCTTTACTTCCGACAACGCAACTCAATAAGATACCTTGAATTTCGGCTCCATTCTAAGGCCAACTCAATCATAATTTCTGATTTCTTACTTTAGGTTAATCCAAGCAATTTCTTAGGAAAAACATTAGAATAATCCCATATAACAGCAATGTTTTTCCATCCTTGGTTCCTCAACCAACATATTAACTGCGGTTACCTAATTAACTTTGGCAACTCACATCCAATAACCTAGTCATCTCAAGTGATGTAATCAAATAGATCGAGGATCCTCCTTGATTTCCAACGAACTCATAACGAATCCTTCCTAACGGGTTAGACTTGATTACTTTCTGATAGCAATCTATTGTAGCTCATTACTTGGTGAACCATTATCTTCTAATGATGATATTAAAGTCATACATCATTTAGACAATCAAATCCATCAATTCCTCTTGATCACCAATGATTATCTTACAACCTGAACATTTTACCACGACAACACCTTGTCCATTATCGGGATAGAATTACTAATAATCGTTTCCAACAGTCTCAGTCTTAACCCCACTGACTTATCAAGCAACTTGGCCATACATAAATACTTAGTCCCCAATCAAGTAACACATAAGCAATTGATTACATCGGGAGACCGTACTCATAATTACGGCCTGCGAATCTTTCACTTCCTTTCTTGTGTTACACTTATTTTTTTGCCAATGGGCTGTTGAAGTTATTCTGCGAGGCATTTCCTACAGGTTATCCTCCTTGCAATCGTGACACTTGCACTCCCATATGCCTAGGCAAACAATTTCTCACATAGTGGCCATATTGACCACATCTAAAGTCGACTCTCATCTTAGGAGGACATGGGGCATTTCCAGCCAATTATCCCAGTTGGGGTTTTTGAGGGTGCTTCCTCGACTGTCAACAAGAACACTTCCTCGTGACGTGGCCTTGTTAGCCACATTCATGATATGTTCCTCTCTTAATAGGACACGTAGCTATCTCATGTCATCATCCACTAAATTGACACTTGTCATTTGAATTGTACCACTTTCCCAATCACAATCTAGGTGTGGCTGCTCATTTTGTCAAGTTCTCTTGACTCGCTTGGTCCTTTTATGCAATTCATCAAAATTATTCGACTTCAAGGGCACCAAGTGACTTTTGCCCTCTAGTCTCAAACCAAACTTAGACCACTCGACATGGTCTACCAGATTCTCAATGATTCTCGGTGCCTACTTCAGGAACTCTGCAAACTTAACCTTGTATTACTTGGCTAACAATTGATCCTAATGAAGTTGCAAGAATTTAGCCATCTCCTGCTTTCGTGTGCACTCGAAAAAGTATTTTCCTTTAAACACCTTAACCAAGGCACCCTACTCTCGGGTCGTGCCTTCGGGAAAAACCTCTTCCTTAGGTTACTTCCCACCAATCACTAGCATTAGTTGCTATTGGTACTTAGCGGGGATTATCTTTTCTTCTTCCACACACTCTAGTAGTGTAAAAACTTCTTTAGTTCCTCGATCCAAAGAGTTGTTGTCTTAGGATCACTTGTCCCAACGAACTTCGACAGTTCTAGCTTCAGGAACTGCTCAACTACATAAACATCAATTGATCATTATTCTCATTTCCAACTAATGGAACTTACTAGGCGAGACAACAACAACAACGGCGACAATAGCATTTGTAACAACAATAGCTTAAGTTTAAACTTGCTGCACCCTATCAAAACTCAATGCTTACAATGCTTACAAGACCTTATCTAGTTTAGGACTCTCTTGGTGTTTTACCTCTAGTACCCACCTGACCTCAAACTACCCTTCCTCTTGGACTCTAGGATCAGGATTGTTCATCTCACAGCATTCTCACAGAATTTGCATTCCCATTCCCTCAAGGAATTAGGAATCATGAACAACCTGCTTGTAGCAAAAGATCCTATAAGCAATCACAGGCATATGAAATAAATGTCTTTCCTATCTTACTATCCCGTAACCCATCGCACCTTATCATTCCAAGTACTAACCAAGCTTTGATAACAAAATCAATGGTGATGTCACGCCTTGAATCCCGAGCACGCGACAATCCCTTCACTTTGGTCAAATGAATGCAACGTCCCAAAATACGTTGCCGACCATTCTTTTTATCTTATGATTAAATGCATGTGGAAGCAAATTAATAACACCTAGTCGATCAAAACAGGGATAGCAGAAAAACTAATGCAACAGCAGCAACGTTGTTTTTATTCTTGTACTAATTAACCCTAGGAAGTTTATACACAAGCCCCTCAATTAGGCGACTCCTCTATAGTCATCCAAAGATACTAAATAGGGTTAATATACTTCCTTCAATCATCGGGCACACCAACCTACTACCCTCCATGACGTGCTCCAGCACTGTCCAATCCATGGCAATATAGATGCCATAACTATAGATTAAAAATAAAAGTTCAGAACCTGAGGGCTCTTTTTATATAGATGGATTAGCCGAGCCTAGTTTATTTTTGGTCTGGCTTAGTGGATGGATCAGCCCCCTTATTGGGCTTGTGAATCAGGAAACGATCATCCGTTGGTTAATCTAGTAAGAATGTATAAATGAGTAGTTGATGTTATCTTGTTATTATTCCCTCTATCCCTGCTTGATTGTTTGATTGTTTGTTGGACTGGGGATGGTTTGTCTTTTGCTTGCGCTTAATGAAAGATTAAAATGAATAGTCATCGACGAGTCCTAGGACGTCACTTTCAATTGACCATGGTAAGGGGTTGTCGCGTGCTTAAAGTTCGAGGCGTGACATCTCCATCGGTTTTGGTATTAGAGCGAGGTTGAGACCTGGAGTGATAAGGTGCGTGGGATTTTTGAGATAGTGAGATAGGGATGGCTTTTATTTTATGTGCCTGTGATTGCTTTTATGGTCATGTGTGGTCTTGTGTTGTGGCAGGTTGCTCATAGTTCTAATTCCCGGTTGGAATTGGAAAGCAGGACCAATGAGTGTCCAGAGTGATGAGCAATTCTAAGCAAAGAGGCCCTAGGCATAAAGTAGTGTCTGGTCAGACCAGTGGTAGAGGTAGTACGCAAGGGGATCCTAGGTTAGACGAGATCCTGCTAGCGCTAGAGACCTTGATAGGACAGCAAGTTGAGGATCGAGCTGTTGTTGTTGCTGTTGCTGTCGCTACTATAACTGCTGCTGCCACCGCTGCCGTCACTGTTCCTGTTGCTCCTGCTGTAGTCCCTGAGGTTCTCGTAGTGAGAGGAGAGGTCTGTGAGAGATCGATGCACAAGCTGATAGAGCAGTTCTTGAGATTGAAGCCACCGAGGTTTAGTGGCGTAGGCGACCCTGAAGCTGCGACCCTTTGGATAAGAGATATCGAGAGGACCTTCACGGTGTTGAGATGTTCAGAGGAGGACCGAGTACTTCCGGTGGCTTATCAGCTCCAAGGTAATGCCATTACATGGTGGGAAGCCACTCAAGGAAGAGTGTTCCCTAAAGGCCCGGCTCAAACTTAGGGTGCTTTTCGCGAAGCATTTAATGGGAAATACTTTTCGGACAATGCGAGAGAGTCCAAGATGGAAGAGTTCCAACAGCTTCGCCAAAATCAGATGTCAGTGGATCAGTAGAAGGCGAAGTTCGCTAAGTTGGCCAAGTATGAGCCGAGGTTGGTAGAGGATCCTTTGGATAGAGCGAGACGGTTCAAAGATGGCTTGAAGTCAGAATTGAAAGCTCAACTAGTGCCCTTGAACTTAAAGAGTATCGATGAGATGTACAAGAGGATCTAGATGATCGAGAAGAACATGATTGACAGGGCGACTGCATTTGGTTCACGGTTTGCGCCCAACAGAGACAATCGTCAGTTTGGAAAGGGACCGATGATGGGGAGAAGGAATCCCATCCCACCTAATAGAAAGAACTATGTGGGAAAGCCAGCCCCCAATGCCATGGGAGTTTGTCGGGTGTGTGGGAGAAGACATGAAAATCTCCCTTGTCCTTCTATGATGGGAGCCTACTTCGGATGTGGTCAGTGGGGCCACCGAGTAGCGAATTGTTTGAACAGGCTTGTGAGAACGATCTTGCCACCACCGCTGGGAGGACGACCTGCAAGGAATGTGCCACCAAACAACCAAGGTAGACCCCTAGCGCAAGGAAGAGTTTATGCCGTAACCCGAGGAAAGGCAGAGGATTCACCCGCCGTTGTTACAGGTACAGTCTCCTTGCATGATCATGCTGCTTATGCGTTATTTGATCTTGCTGCTACGCATTGTTTTGTTAAACTAGTGGGGTTAAGTCTCAAATCATTAGGAGTGGTTTATAGCATATCTACTCTATTTAAGGATAAGATATTGTTTGAATTAGGTTGTTCAGACTATAAGTTAGTTGTGGGCGGTCACGAGGAAGTCATTGATTTGATTGCAATAGCAATGTATGACTTTGATGTCATTGTTGGCATGGATTGGCTCACCAAGCAACGAGCTACGGTGAATTGTCATGGAAAGACAATTTAGTTTAACCCAATAGTAGGTGATAGTTTTGAGTTTGTGGGAAATCAAGGGGGACCCTTCGTTCTTCTGATTTTGTCACTCGAGATAACCCGGTTGTTGGAATTTGGATGCCAAGGGTATTTGGCATTGGTGGCAGATACACCGGTAGAAGGGTCGAAAGTAGAGGATATTGCAGTAGTACAGGAGTACATAGATGTGTTTCTCAAGGAATTGTTGGGATTGCCTCTAGAGAGGGAAATTGAGTTTGTGATTGAGTTGGCCCCTAGGACTAAATCGATTTCTAAGGCACCCTATACGATGGCCTTGTCAGAATTGAAGGAATTAAAGGTGCAGATGCAAGAGTTACTAGATAAAGGATTCATTCATCCTAGTGCGTCTCCTTGGGGAGCATCGGTACTGTTTGTAAGGAAAAATGACGGGTCTTTGTGTCTCTGCATTGACTACTGGCAGCTCAATCATGTAACCATCAAGAATAAGTATTCATTGCCAAGGATTGATGATTTGTTCAATCAACTTTAAGGAGCCTCGGTATTTTCCAAAATATATCTAAGGACAAGCTATCATTAGTTGATGATCAAAAAGGACGATATACCGAAAACAGCATTTAGGACAAGCTATGGTCATTACGAGTTCACGGTAATGCCATTTGGATTGACAAATGCCCCTACTGCCTTCATGGACTTGATGAACTGGGTGTTCATGATTGTGTTCATTGACGATATTCTAGTATACTCGAGGAGTCCAGATGATCGTGAGAAACACTTGAGATCAGTACTATAGACCTTGAGAGAACATGAGCTGTATGCCAAGTTTAGCAAGTGCGATTTTTGGTTATCTCGCGTGGCATTTTTAGGTCATGTAATTTCAGGTAAAAGGATTGTCATTGACCTAACTAAGATCAAAGCGGTCATGAATTAGCTGAGACCTACGATGGTAACTGAGATTCGAAGTTTCTTGGGATTGGCTAGATACTACAGACGTTTTGCAGCGAAGTTTTCTGCAATAGCCATGCCCTTGACGAGGTTGTTAAAGAAAGAGGAGAGGTTTGATTGGACGAACAAGTGCGAGCATAGTTTCCAAGAGCTCAAGAGTAAATTGACTACCGCACTTGTCATGACAATACCGTCTAGTCCTGGTGGGTACGAAATCTACAGTGATGTGTCGTATAAAGGACTAGGCTGCGTGTTAATGCAACATGGCAAGGTAGTTGCATACACATCCCACAGTTAAGACCTCACAAGCTTAACTATTCGACGCATGATTTGGAATTAGTAGCAATCATCTTTGCACTTAACATTTGGAGGCATTACTTGTGTGGGGAAAGGTTTCCGATTTTCATGGATCATCAAAGTCTGAAGTATTTGTTCTCTCAAAAGGAGTTGAACATGAGATAACGACGATGGATGGAACTTCTTAAGAATTATGATTGTGAAATTCTGTATTATCCGGGGAAAGCGAACAAAGTGGCAAATGCATTCAATCGAAAGTCGTCGATTGCACAGATGATGGTACAGGAATGGATTCTCTTGGAGGGAGTTAGAGATTTAGATTTTAAAATTGAGGTCGGCCATCTTGCTAGTCTAATGGCCACTCTCAGGGTGGAACCCGAGATGCAAAGTAGGATTAAGAGTGCCTAAACGACAGATCCTGAAATTCTTAAGATCCTGCAAATGGATCAGATAAAGAGGAAAGCATATTTTCAAGTGTCCGAGGATGGGACATTGAGGTTTCGAGGACGATTGTGCGTTCCGAAAGATGCAAAACTTAAGGAAGCTGTCTTGTTGGAAGCTCATCGTAGTAATTATAGCATCCACCCTGACAGTACGAAAGTGAACAAGAATTTGAAGCAGAACTTCTGGTGGAACGGTATGAAGTTGGACATCGCAAAGCACGTGGTTAAGTGTTTGACATGCCAGCAAGTAAAGGCTCAACATTGTAAGCCTAGTGGACTGTTGCAACCTCTTGAGATTCCCGAATGGAAGTGGGAACACATTACGATAGATTTTGTAATGGGACTGCCAAGGAGTCAGCAAGGAAATGACTCGATTTGGGTAGTAGTTGATAGATTGACGAAGTCAGCTCACTTCATTGCGGT
The DNA here is from genome assembly GCA_014182845.1 of Corymbia calophylla. Lineage (NCBI taxonomy): Eukaryota > Viridiplantae > Streptophyta > Magnoliopsida > Myrtales > Myrtaceae > Corymbia > Corymbia calophylla. Next base: position 16,650,698 of record CM024698.1, on the reverse strand, counting down.
AAGAAAGGATTTTACGTTGGATAAGTATGCAGAATTGTACATGCGTCAGATTGTACGCGTTCATGGAGTTCCAATGACGATCACATGTGACCGTGATCCTAAGTTTATGGCAATTTTCTGGAAAAGTTTGCAGTCAGCCTTGGGAATGAAATTGTAGTATAGTACAGCGTACCATCTGTAGCCGGATGGTCAATCGGAAATGATGATTCAAACTCTTGAGGACATGTTACGAGCCTGTGTCATAGATTTCAAAGGTAGTTGGGAAAAGCAGCTTCACTTGGTTGAGTTTGCTTACAACAACAGTTATCAGTAGAGCATTAAAATGGCACCATTCAAGGCTTTGTATGGGAGACCCTGCTGAACTCCACTTTGTTGGGATGAGGTTGGTGAGCGAAAGATTACGAGGCCAGAGTTGGTACAGCAGTCTTTGAATGAAATTCAGATTATTCGAGACAGACTAAAGACCACTCAGAGTTAAAAGAGCTATGCAGACAAGCATCGTAGACCGTTGGAGTTTAAGGTAAGCGATCATGTATTTCTGAAAATATCATCGATGAGGGGTACTTCCAGATTTGGCAAGAAAGAGAAGTTAAGTCCGAGGTACGTTGGACCCTTTGAAATTTTGGAAAGGATCGGGGTTTTATCGTATCGTCTTGCGTTGCCACCAAAACTCGATCAAGTACATGATTTTTTCCACGTATCCATGTTGAGAAAGTATGAACCGGACCCGACTCATGTATTGAATTTTGAAGAGCTGGACGTAGACGACAGGGTGTCGTACATGGAGAGGCCGATACGGATAGAGGACCATAAAAAGCAAGTGCTTCAAAACAAAACTTTTGCCTTAGTTAAGGTGATCTGTCAACATCACTGAATAGGGGGAGCTACATGGGAAAGTGAGGAAGTAATGAAGTATCAGCACCCCCATCTTTTTGAGGATTTGTTAGCAGCTGCAAATTTCGATGATGAAATTTTTGTAAGGGGGAAGAATTGTGACGTCCTGAAATTCGAGCCCTTTAAGGGAGGAATGAACGTTAATTTCGTTAATGCATTATTGGTTGATCTCACTCGGAACTGATCACTCCTGAAATATTGACCTTGAGGGGAAAGGCTAATGAGGACAGAACTCGTGCAACTAAAGAACTTGACCTGGGAAAACGACTCGACCGTGAGACTTGTGTGAGGACGATCCTATAGATATGCAGGCCAATTTCAAGGATGACTAGAAGTCGATTCGTGGACAAACCATAATGGGACGACGAGTGATTCCATTTACTGTTATCGAGACTGTGAACGACCTTAAGTTGATCTTTGGTAATCGTGTACTTTGAAACAAGAATCTATCCTTCACAATTTCACGTAGTCAAGGACGTCCATGTGTTGAGAAATCTTGAACATGATTTGGCACGAGTCGGTTACGCGTGAATCCTCGAATCCACTTGTCAGTCTGAGTTGTACCAAAAGGGCATCAGGCGAAATTGACAAGGCATAAAAATCTAAGATTGGACTTCGAATTTTCGGGAACGTCTGGGACAGACTTTTGGACGATACTTCCTCGACAATCGACAGTGTAGGGGCCTCACGTCCAAGGTGGGACAGCCACCATGGTAGACCCGAGACAAGCAAGTGAGCCCGTTGGACCCAACCGACCCATTTACCTTTTCGAGTCCATTGTTTAAACTTGAGCTTATTCGAGCCCAACAAATTCCCGAACCCATTCCTATTCATTTTCTAGCCCGTTTCTTTGGCCTGCTCTTTATTTTAAGCCTAAGAGCAGTTTGGGAAATGTGCAAGGTGGAAATGACCATTTTGCCCCTAGATATTATTGGGGAAAAGACAAAAGAAGAGAGAGAAGATGAGGTCACTTGCTTAGGAAGTTGGGGCAAGAATTTATGGCCTTAATTAGGCTTGTCTTGCAACCCTCATTTCACTCTCTCTCTCCCTTTCAGCCCTAAAAATCGCACACACCTCTCTCCCCCTATTTTTCTCATTTCCTTTTGTTTTTCCTTTTGACCTTCCTCCGAAAAATCGAGTTGTTTATTCCCTTCCTGTGTGAATCACTGCCCGTGCCACCCACCACTGTGCTCAGGAGATAGATTTCATACTACCTACGTCGGCCGTTCGTCAGTCGGAGCTGTTGGTTGCTCCCTAACCGCCAACTATAGCGCCGGTCCTACACAGTTTCTCCTTTTCAGCTATTTTCCTCTTGTTTCGACTCAATCTCCATCCATCCCAGCCACCAGCAGTTCCCCCTCGACCCCCAGGTGCCGCTAGTTGCCGGAACTTCGGCTAGCTCTGTTCAGCCTCTTCCTCCTCCGGCAGTGCTATTTTCAGAAGTTCAGTGGGAAGCAGAGGTTGGTTGCTGCTATTTTGACCCTAGGACCGCCTTGGAGTGCCGTGGTTGAGATTCCTGGGCGTCACCTTCATCGCCGTCGTCGCATCCATGTCGCCGGCCTACTTAACGGGCGAGTTTAGCCCATAATCCCTTTGTTAGTACCTAAACTTGCTTAGGGTTGGGTTAATTAGTGGTAATGCTAAGTTAGGGGTTTTCCCTAAGATAGGTGATTAGATAGATGGTTAAGATTAGCTTAGCTTAATCTTGCTTAATTATGCTTAATTGTGTTTTATGTGATAATTAAGCATGTTTAAGATTAATTGTTTTAATTAATGATTTGTCTAATTTTTGAATTTAATAATTTAATTATTGAATTCTGAAATTACACTGTACACGATTACTGTTCACGTGCACTATTCACGATTACTGTTCAGGTCACTGTTCATCCGGAAGCTAAAATGTGCATAATTTCATGTGTCTTGATCTTATGAGGTGAATTGGATGTGGCATTGCATGAACATCCACTTGAATCGTATGGTTTTCATAAAAGAAAGGGAAAATGATTTGTCCGAGGGACACCGGAAATGGATCGCTTTTGTGAGAAAGGAATTGAGGTTTTATATGCAAGTATGTGTGCATTGGCTATGATAGTCCGATTTATTGGAAGGAAGGGCATGGTTACGCCTCTATAGAGGAAGGGCGCCGTAAAGCCTTGGAGGGCACGGTTGCGCCTCTACGGAGGAAGGGCGTTGTAGCGCCGTAGCACCTCAGCCTCAGATGTAGCCATATGGGGCAGTAATAATCGGAACACGTGTGGATACAAGAGCATATAAGAAACATGGCATCATCGGTTCCGATTATGCATGAGTATCACATTAATTATGGCACGCACACATGAATTGATAATGTGCAGGGTGTGGCAATAGTCAGGTGAGATCGCTTGTGACATAACTCGCATGTGATTGATGAACTATATCATCTAACAGCCATGTGAATTGCATGTATTATGCTAATATATAACATGCAGGGTATGGCATACTAGGTAAGGTTGCATGCGAACCGACTTTTGATTGTTGGTTAACCCTATCTATTGTTTTATTGTTGATTGCTGGTCGTTTGTTGTTGGGTTGTGTGAGGGGTGGTTCTAGAGAGATACCCCGGGTTGAGTTGGTGTTATAACCGGGTCTTAAAAGGAGAACTCGCTGAGATTTTATCTCATTGGTTATTGTATAACCACTTTCAAGCCCTTAGAATGACACACCCGCCGGTGCGATTTGGGGTCCCTTAGGATTGAGAGATCGTCGTGACGCACCATCGGTTCCCAGGTCGGGTGCACTTGTACGAGAAGTACGTCTCTACCATCTGGGTGGATGAGGGACCGGGGCAATGGATACCTCATCGGCTCCTGGCGTGGTACATCTGGGAGGACGATTTGCTGATCGGTCCTTTACAAGGTTTTGATGGACCACTCGGTAAGGGCCCTGAAGACATCGACCGGGATCCCATGGAGCTAGACCCTCCTAACGGTGTAGTGGAGAATCCTACCCCCGCTCCTGCAGTGATTGACCTGAATGCCTCCGACTACGACCCAACGGAGCCTGAGTCCTATGGGTTCGAGTGATGGTTGTTCAGAACCCGAGGGTTCTTTTTGTATAGATGGATTAGCCAAGCCTAGTTTATTTTTGGTCTGGCTTAGTGGATGGATCGGCCCCCTTGTTGGGCTTGTAAATCAGAAAACGATCATTCATTGGTTAATCCAATAGGAATGTATAAATGAGTAGTTGATGTTATCTTGCTGTTCATCCCTCTATCCCTGCTTGATTGTTTGATTGTTTGTTGGACTGGGGATGGTTCGTCTCCACTTGCACTTAATGAAAGATTAAAATAAATGGTCGTTGACGAGTCTTAGGATATCGCTTTCAATTGGCCATGGTAAGGGGTTGTCGCGTGCTCGGGGTTCGGGCGTGATCATATGTCGGATAATTCAACTCATGAGGTCGGCTGTCGAGACGCGTATGCAATCATTCTTCCTTGTTGCCATACAACGCAATCCAATTCCTTTGTCACGACATATCACTATAAATTTCATATCCCTTAGGACCGAGACGATATTGTCAATACGAGTGCAGTAGTTAGCTTATACTTAAGCTCTTGAACACTATGTTCGCACTTATCCATCCATTCATCTTTATGTCCTTCTTTAGCATTCGCGTGAAACGTATAGCTATCGTAGAAAGCCTTTCTACACATCGTCTATAGCAACCTGCCAAGTCTAGAAAACTCTAAACTTTTGTCACCATCATAGGTCTGGCCAATTTTTAACCGCTTCTATCTTAGTCGGGTCCACGATATTCCTTCTCCAAGAATTACATGACCAATAAATACAACGAGAGTAAGCTAAACTTGCACTTACTTGAATTTAACGATAGGGGCGTAATCTTAAAAGCTTTGCAGCACCATCCTCAAGTGCTATCGTATTTCCTCAAATTTCTCAAATATATCAATACCTTGTTTATAAACACGATTACAAACCAATCCAGTATGCCTTAGACTCTCAATTCATCAAATCCATAAATTGTTGGCGTATTGGTCAAACTGAATTATATTGCAGTAAACCGTGGCGACCATGTGCATATGAAATGTCGTCTTCGGCATACTTTCCTTTTAATCATCGACCGATCATAACCCATCGTTGGGTCTATCTTAGGAAATACCAAAGCTCTTGAAATTGGTCAAACAAGTCATCTATCCTTGAGGATACTTGTTCGCAACCATACCTTAGCTAAATTGCTAACACTCAATGCAAAGGTGCAATGCTTTTAGCTCTTCTTTCTTATGAATAAAACTGGTGCTCCCCACGGAGACATACTAGGACAATTAGATCCTTTGTCCATTAAACATTGCATTTGCGCATTGAATTCATTTACTTTCAACAATGTAACTTGGTAGATACCTTGAACTTGACTCCATTCTAGGAGCCAACTCAATCATAATTTCCATTTCTCGCTCCGGGTAATCCAAGTATTCCTTTGGAAAAACATTAGAATAATCGTATAACATCAATGTTTTTTCCATCCTGGTTCTTCATGTTGGGTTTTCATGAATCATGTATAGGCAAATTAATATAAACGCAGCGGAAACAAAAAGAAATATTTCTATACATGTTTCTCCAAAGGCGTTGTTCGTGCATTTCAATCAAATCTGATTATAAGAAGGGGGTTAAACGATTACCTCTCGAAGCGCTTTAAACGAACTGGTTCAAATGTTCTTCAGTTCGAGCCCCACAAGCGTCGGACCTTGGATTGGACACACCACCCGATGGACGTCGAACAAAGAGAGAACTTGCGGATAATCACCACTACGATTGTGCTAGCAACTTCGTGGAGATAATCACCCGTATCCTTGGTATTTTCAGCCACAGCCCAAATGAGAGAAAACCTTTCTCCTCTCTTTTAGCTCATGAGCTTTTAAATCATTTAATTTACTTATAGTTATCTTCATTTGGATGCTATTAGATCTAGGGAAAGATTAGGTTAATGGTTGAGAGCCATATGATCATTCTAAGTGAAGGACTTCCAATTTGAAGGATATGGGTCCTAATTTTGTCTAATCGCTTGGTCTCCATAGCTCATGAGCTTTTAAATCATTTAATTTACTTATAGTTATCTTCCTTTGGATGCTATTAGATCGAGGGAAACAGTAGGTTAATGGTTGAGAGCCATATGATCATTCTAAGTGAAGGACTTCCAATTTGAAGCGTATGGGTCCTAATTTTGTCTAATCGCTTGGTCTCCATAGCTCATGAGCTTTTAAATCATTTAATTTACTTATAGTTATCTTCATTTGGATGCTATTAGAACTAGGGAAAGATTAGGTTAACGGTTGAGAGCCATATGATCATTCTAGGTGAAGGACTTCCAATTTGAAGGATATGGGTCCTAATTTTGTCGAATCGCTAGGTCTCAATAGCTCATGAGCTTTTAAATCATTTAATTTACTTATAGTTATCTTCCTTTGGATGCTATTAGATCGAGGAATACAGTAGGTTAATGGTTGAGAGCCATATGATCATTCTAAGTGAAGGACTTCCAATTTGAAGCGTATGGGTCCTAATTTTGTCCAATCGCTTGGTCTCCATAGCTCATGAGCTTTTAAATCATTTAATTTACATATAGTTATGTTCATTTGGATGCTATTAGAACTAGGGAAAGATTAGGCTAATGGTTGAGAGCCATATGATCATTCTAAGTGAAGGACTTCCAATTTGAAGGATATGGGTCCTAATTTTGTCGAATCGCTAGGTCTCAATAGCTCATGAGCTTTTAAATCATTTAATTTACTTATAGTTATCTTCCTTTGGATGCTATTAGATCGAGGGAAACAGTAGGTTAATGGTTGAGAGCCATATGATCATTCTAAGTGAAGGACTTCCAATTTGAAGCGTATGGGTCCTAATTTTGTCCAATCGCTTGGTCTCCATAGCTCATGAGCTTTAAAATCAGATAATTTACTTATAGTTATCTTCATTTGGATGCTATTAGAACTAGGGAAAGATTAGGCTAATGGTTGAGAGCCATATGATCATTCTAAGTGAAGGACTTCCAATTTGAAGGATATGGGTCCTAATTTTGTCGAATCGCTAGGTCTCAATAGCTCATGAGCTTTTAAATCATTTAATTTACTTATAGTTATCTTCCTTTGGATGCTATTAGATCGAGGAAACATTAGGCTAATGGTTGAGAGCCATATGATCATTCTAAGTGAAGGACTTCCAATTTGAAGCGTATGGGTCCTAATTTTGTCTAATCGCTTGGTCTCCATAGCTCATGAGCTTGCAAATCAGATAATTTACTTATAGTTATCTTCATTTGGATGCTATTAGATCTAGGGAAAGATAGTCTAATGGTTGAGAGCCATATGATCATTCTAAGTGAAGGACTTCCAATTTGAAGGATATGGGTCCTAATTTTGTCTAATCGCTTGGTCTCCATAGCTCATGAGCCTTTAAATCATTGAATTTACATATAGTTATGTTCATTTGGATGCTATTAGAACTAGGGAAACATTAGGCTAATGGTTGAGAGCCAAATGATCATTCTAAGTGAAGGACTTCCAATTTGAACCGTATGGGTCCTAATTTTGTCTAATCGCTTGGTCTCTATAGCTCATGAGCTTTTCAATAATTTAATTTACATATAGTTATGTTCATTTGGATGCTATTAGAACTAGGGAAAGATTAGGCTAATGGTTGAGAGCCATATGATCATTCTAAGTGAAGGACTTCCAATTTGAAGGATATGGGTCCTAATTTTGTCGAATCGCTAGGTCTCAATAGCTCATGAGCTTTTAAATCATTTAATTTACTTATAGTTATCTTCCTTTGGATGCTATTAGATCGAGGAAAACAGTAGGTTAATGGTTGAGAGCCATATGATCATTCTAAGTGAAGGACTTCCAATTTGAAGTTATATGGGTCCTAATTTTGTCTAATCGCTTGGTCTCCATAGCTCATGAGCTTTTAAATCATTTAATTTACTTATAGTTATCTTCATTTGGATGCTATGGGTCCTAATTTTTAGAACTAGGGAAAGATTAGGCTAATGGTTGAGAGCCATATGATCATTCTAAGTGAAGGACTTCCAATTTGAAGGATATGGGTCCTAATTTTGTCGAATCGCTAGGTCTCAATAGCTCATGAGCTTTTAAATCATTTAATTTACTTATAGTTATCTTCCTTTGGATGCTATTAGATCGAGGAAAACAGTAGGTTAATGGTTGAGAGCCATATGATCATTCTAAGTGAAGGACTTCCAATTTGAAGCGTATGGGTCCTAATTTTGTCTAATCGCTTGGTCTCCATAGCTCATGAGCTTGCAAATCAGATAATTTACTTATAGTTATCTTCATTTGGATGCTATTAGAACTAGGGAAAGATTAGGCTAATGGTTGAGAGCCATATGATCATTCTAAGTGAAGGACTTCCAATTTGAAGGATATGGGTCCTAATTTTGTCGAATCGCTAGGTCTCAATAGCTCATGAGCTTTTAAATCATTTAATTTACTTATAGTTATCTTCCTTTGGATGCTATTAGATCGAGGGAAAACATTAGGTTAATGGTTGAGAGCCATATGATCATTCTAAGTGAAGGACTTCCAATTTGAAGCGTATGGGTCCTAATTTTGTCTAATCGCTTGGTCTCCATAGCTCATGAGCTTTTAAATCATTTAATTTACTTATAGTTATCTTCATTTGGATGCTATTAGAACTAGGGAAAGATTAGGCTAATGGTTGAGAGCCATATGATCATTCTAAGTGAAGGACTTCCAATTTGAAGGTCCTAATATCGGGTCCTAATTTTGAGCTTTTAAATCATTTAATTTACTTAATCGCTATTTAGGTCTCCATAGCTCATGAGCTTTTAAATCATTTAATTTACTTATAGTTATCATTTAATTTCTTATAGTTTTGGATGCTATTAGATCGAGGAAACATTAGGTTAATGGTTGAGAGCCATATGATCATTCTAAGTGAAGGACTTCCAATTTGAAGCGTATGGGTCCTAATTTTGTCCAATCGCTTGGTCTCCATAGCTCATGAGCTTTTAAATCATTTAATTTACTTATAGTTATCTTCATTTGGATGCTATTAGAACTAGGGAAAGATTAGGCTAATGGTTGAGAGCCATATGATCATTCTAAGTGAAGGACTTCCAATTTGAAGGATATGGGTCCTAATTTTGTCGAATCGCTAGGTCTCAATAGCTCATGAGCTTTTAAATCATTTAATTTACTTATAGTTATCTTCCTTTGGATGCTATTAGATCGAGGGAAACAGTAGGTTAATGGTTGAGAGCCATATGATCATTCTAAGTGAAGGACTTCCAATTTGAAGCGTATGGGTCCTAATTTTGTCTAATCGCTTGGTCTCCATAGCTCATGAGCTTTTAAATCATTTAATTTACTTATAGTTATCTTCATTTGGATGCTCTTAGAACTAGGGAAAGATTAGGCTAATGGTTGAGAGCCATATGATCATTCTAAGTGAAGGACTTCCAATTTGAAGGATATGGGTCCTAATTTTGTCTAATCGCTTGGTCTCGATAGCTCATGAGCTTTTAAATCATTTAATTTACTTATAGTTATCTTCATTTGGATGCTATTAGAACTAGGGAAACATTAGGTTAATGGTTGAGAGCCATATGATCATTCTAAGTGAAGGACTTCCAATTTGAAGCGTATGGGTCCTAATTTTGTCAATCGCTTGGTCTCCATAGCTCATGAGCTTTTAAATCATTTAATTTACTTATAGTTATCTTCATTTGGATGCTATTAGAACTAGGGAAAGATTAGGCTAATGGTTGAGAGCCATATGATCATTCTAAGTGAAGGACTTCCAATTTGAAGGATATGGGTCCTAATTTTGTCGAATCGCTAGGTCTCAATAGCTCATGAGCTTTTAAATCATTTAATTTACTTATAGTTATCTTCCTTTGGATGCTATTAGATCTTTGGGAAACAGTAGGTTAATGGTTGAGAGCCATATGATCATTCTAAGTGAAGGACTTCCAATTTGAAGCGTATGGGTCCTAATTTTTGTCAATCGCTTGGTCTCCATAGCTCATGAGCTTTTAAATCATTTAATTTACTTATTGTTATCTTCATTTGGATGCTATTAGAACTAGGGAAAGATTAGGCTAATGGTTGAGAGCCATATGATCATTCTAAGTGAAGGACTTCCAATTTGAAGGATATGGGTCCTAATTTTGTCGAATCGCTAGGTCTCAATAGCTCATGAGCTTTTAAATCATTTAATTTACTTATAGTTATCTTCCTTTGGATGCTATTAGATCGAGGAAAACAGTAGGTTAATGGTTGAGAGCCATATGATCATTCTAAGTGAAGGACTTCCAATTTGAAGCGTATGGGTCCTAATTTTGTCTAATCGCTTGGTCTCCATAGCTCATGAGCTTGCAAATCATTTAATTTACTTATAGTTATCTTCATTTGGATGCTATTAGAACTAGGGAAAGATTAGGCTAATGGTTGAGAGCCATATGATCATTCTAAGTGAAGGACTTCCAATTTGAAGGATATGGGTCCTAATTTTGTCGAATCGCTAGGTCTCAATAGCTCATGAGCTTTTAAATCATTTAATTTACTTATAGTTATCTTCCTTTGGATGCTATTAGATCGAGGGAAACAATAGGTTAATGGTTGAGAGCCATATGATCATTTTAAGTGAAGGACTACCAATTTGATGCGTATGGGTCCTATTTTTTGTCTAATTTTGTCTAATCGCTTGGTCTCCATAGCTCATGAGCTTTTAAATCAGATAATTTACTTATAGTTATCTTCATTTGGATGCTATTAGATCTAGGGAAAGATAGGTCTAATGGTTGAGAGCCATATGATCATTCTAAGTGAAGGACTTGAAATTCGAAGAATATGGGTCCTAATTTTGTCTAATCGCTTGGTCTCCATAGCTCATGAGCTTTTAAATCATTTAATTTACATATAGTTAAGTTCATTTGGACGCTATTAGAACTAGGGAAAGATTAGGTTAACGGTTGAGAGCCATATGATCATTCTAAGTGAAGGACTTCCAATTTGAAGCGTATGGGTCCTAATTTTGTCCAATCGCTTGGTCTCCATAGCTCATGAGCTTTTAAATCATTTAATTTACATATAGTTATGTTCATTTGGACGCTATTAGAACTAGGGAAAGATTAGGTTAACGGTTGAGAGCCATATGATCATTCTAGGTGAAGGACTTCCAATTTGAAGCATACGGGTCCTAATTTTGTCGAATCGCTAGGTCTCAATAGCTCATGAGCTTTTAAATCATTTAATTTACTTATAGTTATCTTCCTTTGGATGCTATTAGATCGAGGGAAACAGTAGGTTAATGGTTGAGAGCCATATGATCATTCTAAGTGAAGGACTTCCAATTTGAAGGATATGGGTCCTAATTTTGTCTAATCGCTTGGTCTCCATAGCTCATGAGCTTTTAAATCATTTAATTTACATATAGTTATCTTCATTTGGATGCTATTAGAACTAGGGAAAGATTAGGCTAATGGTTGAGAGCCATATGATCATTCTAAGTGAAGGACTTCCAATTTGAAGGATATGGGTCCTAATTTTGTCGAATCGCTAGGTCTCAATAGCTCATGAGCTTTTAAATCATTTAATTTACTTATAGTTATCTTCATTTGGATGCTATTAGATCTAGGGAAACATAGGTTAATGGTTGTGAGCCATATGATCATTCTTAGTGAAGGACTTCCAATTTGAAGCATATGGGTCCTAATTTTCTCTAATCGCTAGGTCTCTATAGCTCATGAGCTTTTAAATCATTTAATTTACTTTTAGTTATCTTCATTTGGACGCTATTAGATCTAGGGAAAGATTAGGCTAATGTTTGAGAGCCATATGATCATTCTAAGTGAAGGACTTCCCATTTGAAGCGTATTGGTCCTAATTTTGTCTAATCGCTTGGTCTCCATAGCTCATGAGCTTTTAAATCATTTAATTTACTTATAGTTATGTTCATTTGGATGCTATTAGATCGAGGAAACAGTAGGCTAATGGTTGAGAGCCATATGATCATTCTAAGTGAACGACTTCCAATTTGAAGCGTATGGGCCCTAATTTTGTCTAATTGCTTCGTCTCCATAGCTCATGATGTTTTAAATCATTTAATTTACATATAGTTATGTCATTTGGATGCTATTAGAACTAGGGAAAGATTAGGCTAATGGTTGAGAGCCATATGATCATTCTAAGTGAAGGACTTCCAATTTGAAGGATATGGGTCCTAATTTAATCGAATCGCTAGGTCTCAATAGATCATGAGCTTGTAAATCATTTAATTTACTTATATTTATCTTCATTTGGATGCTATTAGATCTAGGAAACAGTAGGCTAATGGTTGAGAGCCGTATGATCATTCTAAGTGAATGACTTCCTATTTAAAGCGTATGGGTCCTAATTTTGTCTAATCGCTTGGTCTCCATAGCTCATGAGCCTTTAAATCATTGAATTTACATATAGTTATGTTCATTTGGATGCTATTAGAACTAGGGAAACATTAGGCTAATGGTTGAGAGCCATATGATCATTCTAAGTGAAGGACTTCCAATTTGAAGGATATGGGTCCTAATTTTGTCGAATCGCTAGGTCTCAATAGCTCATGAGCTTTTAAATCATTTAATTTACTTATAGTTATCTTCCTTTGGATGCTATTAGATCGAGGGAAAACAGTAGGTTAATGGTTGAGAGCCATATGATCATTCTAAGTGAAGGACTTCCAATTTGAAGCGTATGGGTCCTAATTTTGTCTAATCGCTTGGTCTCCATAGCTCATGAGCTTTTAAATCATTTAATTTACTTATTGTTATCGTCATTTGGATGCTATTAGAACTAGGGAAAGATTAGGCTAATGGTTGAGAGCCATATGATCATTCTAAGTGAAGGACTTGAAATTCGAAGAATATGGGTCCTAATTTTGTCTAATCGCTTGGTCTCCATAGCTCATGAGCTTTTAAATCATTTAATTTACTTATAGTTATCTTCCTTTGGATGCTATTAGATCGAGGAAAACAGTAGGTTAATGGTTGAGAGCCATATGATCATTCTAAGTGAAGGACTTCCAATTTGAAGCGTATGGGTCCTAATTTTGTCTAATCGCTTGGTCTCCATAGCTCATGAGCTTTTAAATCATTTAATTTACTTATAGTTATCTTCATTTGGATGCTATTAGAACTAGGGAAAGATTAGGCTAATGGTTGAGAGCCATATGATCATTCTAAGTGAAGGACTTCCAATTTGAAGGATATGGGTCCTAATTTTGTCGAATCGCTAGGTCTCAATAGCTCATGAGCTTTAAATCATTTAATTTACTTATAGTTATCTTCCTTTGGATGCTATTAGATCTAGGGAAAGATTAGGTTAATGGTTGAGAGCCATATGATCATTCTAAGTGAAGGACTTCCAATTTGAAGCGATATGGGTCCTAATTTTGTCTAATCGCTTGGTCTCCATAGCTCATGAGCTTTTAAATCATTTAATTTACTTATAGTTATCTTCATTTGGATGCTATTAGATCTAGGGAAACATTAGGCTAATGGTTGAGAGCCATATGATCATTCTAAGTGAAGGACTTCCAATTTGAAGCGTATGGGTCCTAATTTTGTCTAATCGCTTGGTCTCCATAGCTCATGAGCTTTTAAATCATTTAATTTACTTATAGTTATCTTCATTTGGATGCTATTAGAACTAGGGAAAGATTAGGCTAATGGTTGAGAGCCATATGATCATTCTAAGTGAAGGACTTCCAATTTGAAGGATATGGGTCCTAATTTTGTCGAATCGCTAGGTCTCAATAGCTCATGAGCTTTTAAATCATTTAATTTACTTATAGTTATCTTCCTTTGGATGCTATTAGATCGAGGAAAGATAGTAGGTTAATGGTTGAGAGCCATATGATCATTCTAAGTGAAGGACTTCCAATTTGAAGCGTATGGGTCCTAATTTTGTCCAATCGCTTGGTCTCCATAGCTCATGAGCTTTTAAATCATTTAATTTACTTATAGTTATCTTCATTTGGATGCTATTAGAACTAGGGAAAGATTAGGCTAATGGTTGAGAGCCATATGATCATTCTAAGTGAAGGACTTCCAATTTGAAGGATATGGGTCCTAATTTTGTCGAATCGCTAGGTCTCAATAGCTCATGAGCTTTTAAATCATTTAATTTACTTATAGTTATCTTCCTTTGGATGCTATTAGATCTAGGGAAACAGTAGGTTAATGGTTGAGAGCCATATGATCATTCTAAGTGAAGGACTTCCAATTTGAAGCATATGGGTCCTAATTTTGTCTAATCGCTTGGTCTCCATAGCTCATGAGCTTTTAAATCATTTAATTTACTTATAGTTATCTTCATTTGGATGCTATTAGATCTAGGGAAAGATAGTCTAATGGTTGAGAGCCATATGATCATTCTAAGTGAAGGACTTGAAATTCGAAGAATATGGGTCCTAATTTTGTCTAATCGCTTGGTCTCCATAGCTCATGAGCTTTTAAATCATTTAATTTACATATAGTTATGTTCATTTGGATGCTATTAGAACTAGGGAAACATTAGGCTAATGGTTGAGAGCCATATGATCATTCTAAGTGAAGGACTTCCAATTTGAAGCGTATGGGTCCTAATTTTGTCTAATCGCTTGGTCTCCATAGCTCATGAGCTTTTAAATCATTTAATTTACATATAGTTATGTTCATTTGGATGCTATTAGAACTAGGGAAAGATTAGGCTAATGGTTGAGAGCCATATGATCATTCTAAGTGAAGGACTTCCAATTTGAAGGATATGGGTCCTAATTTTGTCGAATCGCTAGGTCTCAATAGCTCATGAGCTTTTAAATCATTTAATTTACTTATAGTTATCTTCCTTTGGATGCTATTAGATCGAGGAAAAAACAGTAGGTTAATGGTTGAGAGCCATATGATCATTCTAAGTGAAGGACTTCCAATTTGAAGCGTATGGGTCCTAATTTTGTCTAATCGCTTGGTCTCCATAGCTCATGAGCTTTTAAATCATTTAATTTACTTATAGTTATCTTCATTTGGATGCTATTAGAACTAGGGAAAGATTAGGCTAATGGTTGAGAGCCATATGATCATTCTAAGTGAAGGACTTCCAATTTGAAGGATATGGGTCCTAATTTTGTCGAATCGCTAGGTCTCAATAGCTCATGAGCTTTTAAATCATTTAATTTACTTATAGTTATCTTCCTTTGGATGCTATTAGATCGAGGAAACATTAGGTTAATGGTTGAGAGCCATATGATCATTCTAAGTGAAGGACTTCCAATTTGAAGCGTATGGGTCCTAATTTTGTCTAATCGCTTGGTCTCCATAGCTCATGAGCTTTTAAATCATTTAATTTACTTATAGTTATCTTCATTTGGATGCTATTAGAACTAGGGAAAGATTAGGCTAATGGTTGAGAGCCATATGATCATTCTAAGTGAAGGACTTCCAATTTGAAGGATATGGGTCCTAATTTTGTCGAATCGCTAGGTCTCAATAGCTCATGAGCTTTTAAATCATTTAATTTACTTATAGTTATCTTCCTTTGGATGCTATTAGATCGAGGAAAACAGTAGGTTAATGGTTGAGAGCCATATGATCATTCTAAGTGAAGGACTTCCAATTTGAAGGATATGGGTCCTAATTTTGTCGAATCGCTAGGTCTCAATAGCTCATGAGCTTTTAAATCATTTAATTTACTTATAGTTATGTTCATTTGGATGCTATTAGATCTAGGGAAACAGTAGGCTAATGGTTGAGAGCCATATGATCATTCTAAGTGAAGGACTTCCAATTTGAAGCGTATGGGTCCTAATTTTGTCCAATCGCTTGGTCTCCATAGCTCATGAGCTTTTAAATCATTTAATTTACTTATAGTTATCTTCATTTGGATGCTATTAGAACTAGGGAAAGATTAGGCTAATGGTTGAGAGCCATATGATCATTCTAAGTGAAGGACTTCCAATTTGAAGGATATGGGTCCTAATTTTGTCGAATCGCTAGGTCTCAATAGCTCATGAGCTTTTAAATCATTTAATTTACTTATAGTTATCTTCCTTTGGATGCTATTAGATCGAGGAAAAGAGTAGGTTAATGGTTGAGAGCCATATGATCATTCTAAGTGAAGGACTTCCAATTTGAAGCGTATGGGTCCTAATTTTGTCTAATCGCTTGGTCTCCATAGCTCATGAGCTTGCAAATCAGATAATTTACTTATAGTTATCTTCATTTGGATGCTATTAGAACTAGGGAAAGATTAGGCTAATGGTTGAGAGCCATATGATCATTCTAAGTGAAGGACTTCCAATTTGAAGGATATGGGTCCTAATTTTGTCGAATCGCTAGGTCTCAATAGCTCATGAGCTTTTAAATCATTTAATTTACTTATAGTTATCTTCCTTTGGATGCTATTAGATCTAGGGAAACAGTAGGTTAATGGTTGAGAGCCATATGATCATTCTAAGTGAAGGACTTCCAATTTGAAGCGTATGGGTCCTAATTTTGTCTAATCGCTTGGTCTCCATAGCTCATGAGCTTTTAAATCATTTAATTTACTTATAGTTATCTTCATTTGGATGCTATTAGAACTAGGGAAAGATTAGGCTAATGGTTGAGAGCCATATGATCATTCTAAGTGAAGGACTTCCAATTTGAAGCATATGGGTCCTAATTTTGTCTAATCGCTTGGTCTCCATAGCTCATGAGCTTTTAAATCATTTAATTTACTTATAGTTATCTTCATTTGGATGCTATTAGATCTAGAGAAACATTAGGTTAATGGTTGAGAGCCATATGATCATTCTAAGTGAAGGACTTCCAATTTGAAGCGTATGGGTCCTAATTTTGTCCAATCGCTTTTGGTCTCCATAGCTCATGAGCTTTTAAATCATTTAATTTACATATAGTTATGTTCATTTGGATGCTATTAGAACTAGGGAAAGATTAGGCTAATGGTTGAGAGCCATATGATCATTCTAAGTGAAGGACTTCCAATTTGAAGGATATGGGTCCTAATTTTGTCGAATCGCTAGGTCTCAATAGCTCATGAGCTTTTAAATCATTTAATTTACTTATAGTTATCTTCATTTGGATGCTATTAGATCGAGGGAAACAGTAGGTTAATGGTTGAGAGCCATATGATCATTCTAAGTGAAGGACTTCCAATTTGAAGCGTATGGGTCCTAATTTTGTCTAATCGCTTGGTCTCCATAGCTCATGAGCTTTTAAATCATTTAATTTACTTATAGTTATCTTCATTTGGATGCTATTAGAACTAGGGAAAGATTAGGCTAATGGTTGAGAGCCATATGATCATTCTAAGTGAAGGACTTCCAATTTGAAGGATATGGGTCCTAATTTTGTCGAATCGCTAGGTCTCAATAGCTCATGAGCTTTTAAATCATTTAATTTACTTATAGTTATCTTCCTTTGGATGCTATTAGATCGAGGGAAACAGTAGGTTAATGGTTGAGAGCCATATGATCATTCTAAGTGAAGGACTTCCAATTTGAAGCGTATGGGTCCTAATTTTGACTTAATCGCTTGGTCTCCATAGCTCATGAGCTTTTAAATCATTTAATTTACTTATAGTTATCTTCATTTGGATGCTATTAGAACTAGGGAAAGATTAGGCTAATGGTTGAGAGCCATATGATCATTCTAAGTGAAGGACTTCCAATTTGAAGGATATGGGTCCTAATTTTGTCGAATCGCTAGGTCTCAATAGCTCATGAGCTTTTAAATCATTTAATTTACTTATAGTTATCTTCCTTTGGATGCTATTAGATCGAGGAAAACAGTAGTAGGTTAATGGTTGAGAGCCATATGATCATTCTAAGTGAAGGACTTCCAATTTGAAGCGTATGGGTCCTAATTTTTGTCTAATCGCTTGGTCTCCATAGCTCATGAGCTTTTAAATCATTTAATTTACTTATAGTTATCTTCATTTGGATGCTATTAGAACTAGGGAAAGATTAGGCTAATGGTTGAGAGCCATATGATCATTCTAAGTGAAGGACTTCCAATTTGAAGGATATGGGTCCTAATTTTGTCGAATCGCTAGGTCTCAATAGCTCATGAGCTTTTAAATCATTTAATTTACTTATAGTTATCTTCCTTTGGATGCTATTAGATCGAGGAAACATTAGGTTAATGGTTGAGAGCCATATGATCATTCTAAGTGAAGGACTTCCAATTTGAAGCGTATGGGTCCTAATTTTGTCTAATCGCTTGGTCTCCATAGCTCATGAGCTTTTAAATCATTTAATTTACTTATAGTTATCTTCATTTGGATGCTATTAGAACTAGGGAAAGATTAGGCTAATGGTTGAGAGCCATATGATCATTCTAAGTGAAGGACTTCCAAGGTCGGTTTAAGTGAAGAACTTCCTCTCAAGAATGCTTGTTGCCATTTGGGATAATTGCCACATCTTGGCGGTGCCGGAGCTTGCAAATTGTCTAATTTACCGTAATTATCTTCATTTCAAAGCTATTAGCACTCGGGAAATATTAGAGCAATGATTGAACCAATATTATCATTCTAAGTGAGTAATCTCCCATTCCAAAAGCTCTTTGTCACCATTTGAGCTAATTGTAGGTCTAGGGAGTTTACGAGGTTGTAAATTGTCTAACTTACTTGTAGTCATCTTCATTCTCATCCTATGAGTGCCCACGAAAGACTAGGCCATTGGTTGAGCACCACGGGATCATTGCAGTGAAGAACTTCCCATTCTCGAGGATGTTAGATTTGCCATTTTGGTGTTCTTTTGATCATAGGAGCTTCACCGTCA